>VCAU01000094.1:0-137869 GCA_015844325.1 Aspergillus nanangensis | reverse complement strand
TTTTTTTTTTTTTTTTGGTCACCATCTCGATGATGAAAAACATTCCTACATTCGCAGTTTCCACGCTAGCCGTCGCCATGAACCCATCATATAGACGTGCAATGTGCGCATTTCTTCCTTGGATGTCTGAGAGATTATCCTTCTAATTGCTATTTTCTGTTCATTGCAATTTTCGGGCTGTCATGACTAACTTGATTATAAGTTTAGATTGACGCAACTTCTTTTTCTTCTCCTCCTTCTTTTTGTGGTTTGTTTCGAGGGAGTAGAGATGTGTTTTACGACTTGAGGAATAGGGAAGGAAAATATCCGGGTGTACGAAGACGAAGTAGCGATAGCAAATAGAGCATGATATTTGACATATTCAAGATACTTCCGCGTGTTTGACCCCAAGTAAGAGTAAGTAAGCAATGAAAATAAAGAAATAAAGTAAAATAACATGATTCAAGTAAACAACGTGTCCGTTCAAGAATCATGGCAATAATGAATGCCACTTGGTGCCGACGGAGATCGGCAGATAAGGCGTCTCTCATCGTTCAACCGCGGCCAAAATCAAATCTTGCTTATTATTTATTTATACGTGTCCCAATGCCTTCTTAACCCAACACAACCAACCCCAATCCAGTCCTGCGTACCATGTCAGACCTACGCCAACGACAAGTCCCTTCAGACTCAAGGTCGTCCAGACCAGACAGTTCAGAAACCCCGCCGTCCACGCGACGGCAACAGCAGCAGCAGCATCATGGGAACGGTGTTGGCGTTCTCGATCTCCTCCGCGTGCTCGCCACACTGGTGATCGCCTCCTGTGGACTGTCATACTACATGACTTCCTCCGAGTCGCTTCTCTGGGGATACAAGCCCTGGTTTACTCGATGGCCGGTGTTGGTGCGATATCTGGTAAGAGCCAAGCTAGTAGCTACCTAAGCTACCATATGTACATGAATTATCTACCTACCTACTAACCACGATCTTATTATTTACCCCCCCCATTTAGCAAGGACCACTACTTCTCACGCCTGACGAACTCACTCTCTACAACGGCTCCGACCCCGCCCTCCCCATCTATCTCGCGGTCAACAGCTCCATCTTCGACGTCTCCGCAAACCCCCTCGTCTACGGACCCGGTGGCCACTACGGTTTCTTCTCCGGCCGGGATGCCACCCGCGCTTTTGTCACCGGATGCTTCGAGGAGGACCTCACGCCGGATATGAGGGGGGTGGAGGAGATGTTCATCCCGATCGATGACGACACCGACGACGTCCTCACCAGTGGGGAGAAGAAGGTGCGGCGAGAGCAGGAGACCCGGGTGGCGAAGGCGAGAGTGCACAAGCAGGTGCAGCACTGGGAGAACTTCTTCCGGAACCATAAGAAGTACTTTGAGGTGGGCAAGGTTGTGGGGGTGGAAGATAGTGAGACGAAGAGGGAGCTTTGTGAAGGCGCGAAGAAGCAGCGGCCGAAGAGGAAGGATATGAAGCGTAATCAGGGACAGTAATTATGTATTTTCCTTCGGTACCTAGGTAGGGTAGGACATTGGTTTCTTCCAATTCCTTTAAAAGTGTATCTAGTATATGTCTCTAGTCGTTGGTTTCCTCGTATGTTTTTCTTTTTACATGTCTAGGCGTATAGTCGATCGGTTGCAATGTTACGTATTTGATTCGCTCGAGGAACATAGACCAGATGTCGTCTTTACTTCTCAGGGGAAGAAGAGGAGCCCCGGGAATCAAATGGGATAGTAGAAGGTTGATTTGCTTTTTTTTTTTAAAGAGTCAATTTTACTTGACACACGTCCAGTAGCGCGACTTGTTCATTCATTTCGAGATTGATTGATCGAACCACTATACATCATTCGCCCAGCCCAAAACTTCCGAACTTGAGAGAGATATCATTCGTAGCCATGAGAAAAAAGCACCGCGAGAAAAATATTAATCAGGGAAACGTTTACTCGGCGGTAACGGCACGGGCTAAAATTGAAAAAAAAAAATTCGGTTAGAATGTATTGATCCGCCAGCGAAAAGGAATCCAACGTACTGTAGATGTTCATCTTGGAGTGGCCGACAACCTTCTTGATCTGTCCCTTCTCCTCGAGGTCAGCAAGGGCCTTGCGGGCCAAGCTGCCGTTGATCTTCAAACGATCGACGAGGGTGGCGACAGTGATGAGACGGTAGGACTGGACATCCTTGTTGAGTCTCTCGAGGGTGGACTTCTCGAAGACAACGGCGTGCTGGGCCTTGTCCTTAACTGTTCGACGGGAAAAAAAACCCATGTTAGTCAACTATTCATTATATCCTATCCATCATGTCGAGTCTCCAGAAATCAACTCATCCCCTCTTCCCGATAACCACTTGAAAAATATCTCGTCTATATCGCTTGATCGGGAGGAGGGGATTCGTTGACTGGGGACGGCGTGCATCGGATGTGAGAGGTAGGTGGTTTGCATACCCTTTCCCTTGGACCACTTCTTGCGTGCGGGGGCCTATTCATCGTATTAGTTTTATCTGAATCACGGGGAAGCACCGTCGGCGATGCTTAGGGGACCATAAATGCTCACCATCTTGACTGTCTGTTGTCTGGTTGTCGACGGATGAGAGAGCTGCGCAACAAAGCAACGGCGGGAAGGCTGCGAGCCCAAGTGCGAAATTCGAGTGGGGAGGAATCGTCGTCACGTGAGAACAAGCCCTAAGCCCTGGCTGTTGGCGCCCCTCGGTTAGGAGAACCCGCATAGAAGCCGTGTGATTGGCTGAAGGGAACTATACTCTGGTTCCAGTGATGCCTCAGGCAATACACTTTTTTTTTGGTCTTCTTCCAATCTCCTTCTCCATACCAAGTGCATTATCAGAAAATTCTCATCGGTTTAAATATATCGTATAGATGCCAGAAAGTTTATTTACAAGCGTGTTATTATTTTTTCACAGGCCTCAGGTCTCGTTCAGGAGCAGCATTCGTGTCATCTGCTCGTATTCGCCCCATAGCTTCCAGCAGGCACTTTGTTGTTGATGTGATGGAGGCTCTGGAATTGTAAACCGCCATCTTCCTGGTCAAGGAATCCGAGTATGTAGTCATCATGCGACCCCAGCCAAAACCTCTGTTTGTCGTCACGATCCAACGAAATCCATCGTAGGTCATACCGTCCGGTTTCGTTTCGTGGCACGGGAACACGAGTAATTGACGGCTGAGTGTAAGGAGACCAGGAACGAACCGCAGCACCGGTGTTGTTCACAGTTGTGACGACAAGCTGGATTTTAGATGGATGCCATAGAGCTTGTCGCACGGCATGTTCATGCACAAGGGCGGACATGAGTACTGCCACGGGCTCCAGCTCCCAGATCCAAACGATGTTCGGCCGTGTCTGATCAATCGTGGCTATGAGCTGTGCGTCGGCGCTGAATGCGATGGTAGACACACCGCGTGGAGGGTTCGAGGGCTCAGGAATCGTGTTAAATGCAGATGAACTCGATGAGTCGGCATATTCGAGATTGCCGTCTGCAGCCACAAGACGCTCTCGCCAGATCCGAGGGGAGTTCTGGTCAATATGAAAAACGTGGGATAGCGAGGTAGAGCAGGAAAACTATTTCAGTCAGATATAACGAAATCCCCAGCAGAGGCTCACTCGTACCGTTTTACATGTAAGAATTTCTACACTTCCGTCCACCTTCCCAATAGCGAGAAATTCCGAAGCACCGTTAGCCGGAGAAGGGGGGCTCCATTCCAGCCCTCGAACTCCGAGGTCAAGGGACGCATCGGTCCCGGGAATTCCAGTATAGGTTCTGAATAGTTGCCCATCGGCTGTAAATATAAGCACCTTGGTGCCCGCACTAGCCGCGTCCCAAATGACTATCCATCGCCCGTCAGGACTCCATTTCAGCCCCTGAGCGTCGACTGTTGGCAAGACAGCTCGGTTTATTAGTTCGTAAGTCCGGAAATTATGCAACGTCAAAAGATCGTTTGCGTCTGGTTTTAAGAGGACGGCAAATTCTCTGGTTTTTGGTCGGTAGCCAAAGCCGTTGCCATGAGCAAATTTGGGGGCTTTGATGACCTGGCTGCGTCCAGTATCCAGTCCGTATATAGTTATCTTTGTGTTCCACGCATGAAATACTATAATCTCATTCTCATCTCCGCCGAAATCAATGTTCAGAGCGCCGGGTTCGATGCCCTCGATCTCGGCCAGTGACTGCAAGGGGTTTAATTGCCAGACTTGAATGCGCGTATCGCTGGCATAGAGTAGCCTTCTAGGTACAGAGACCTGTTCATTTTGAATTTCGCCAGGTGATAGATGTAATGCGCGTGAGAACTTCAAGAATTTGGGAGCATTTTCTTTGACCTTCACAACGTGTACATCTCTGAATTCTGATGACGTTGGGTTGAGATGAACAATGAGATCCTTGTTGTTTACTTGAGCAACATAAACGCCATCGTCAGATAAAGTAATAGGAGCTACTGCTGTGATAGAAGTTAGATCGTTCGCCTATGGGAAGTAATGGGGGAGTCTTACGTCCTGCTGCGATTGAATCCATTGTTGACTTACAAAACACGAAGATGGCCGAAGTGTGTATTCCTAGTCTCGTGCACAAAATCCCAACACCTTCATTCTCCTGCTCCCAGGAGAAGCATCAGGTGAAAACTCGAGTTGACAATGATAATGTCGAGAAATAATTCATGGAGAATTGAAGCGCAGCGCAAAGCAGAGGAAACTCCCCCATAGATTAGTCTGGTGTTTGCATTGTTTTTGCCCGCAATCCTGGCCGGATAAGATAAGACGCATCATTATTATTCCGGCGCGAGATAAATCGCCATCAGAGAAAAAATATATATAGTCAACCTCCAACTGTGATCTCAAGCGCCTGCAACCCCGAGTCTGCCCAGTCGATTTCCTATAATTCACCATAGGGGTCTTTCGCTTTTTTACCCCGTGGCTGGGGCGATTCCGTTCCAAATCTGAGCGAGTAAACGTATTGAAAATGGCTGTTCCCGAGACAACATCTGTTGCGCAAAGCAACCCCGAAGCACGCGATGCGTCGGTAGACCTGTCTGCTACGCCTAGGAAAAAGGTCCTTGGTAGGGAGTTTTTCAAGAGCATCGGTAGCCCAAAGTACATCGTCGCGCCGATGGTGGATCGGTCGGAATTCGTTAGTTAATTTTTTACCCATGACCTCCAGCATCTCCGACTGGGTGGCTGACTGGATTATAGGCATGGCGCATGCTCACTCGTTCCTTTATGTCCCCCGAAGAGCAAAAGTCAGTTCTTGCGTACTCGCCTATGTATCATGCGCGTTTGTTTCGTGAACAACCTGGCGTGCGCCTTCAACACTTCCACCCTACTCGCGCTGCTATCGGCAAAGACGATGACGCGCCTTACCTTGACGGCAACCCTTCGATAGACCGACCCTTATTCGTTCAATTCTGTGCAAATAATTCCGATGATTTTTTGGAGGCCGCACGCCATGTGGCACCATATTGTGATGCCGTGGACCTGAATTTAGGTTGTCCCCAGGGAATTGCGAAAAGAGGCCATTACGGATCCTTCCTTCAGGAAGACTGGGAACTGATCTATAAGTTGGTCAATACGTTACACAACGAACTCTCGGTCCCTGTCACAGCTAAATTCCGGATCCTTGAAACGAAAGAGAAGACACTGGAATATGCGAAAATGATATTGTCTGCTGGGGCAAGCATCATCACGCTCCATGGACGGAGGAGAGAACAGAAAGGCCACAATACTGGCGTGGCGGACTGGTCCTATATCCGATATCTTCGCGATAACTTGCCTCCCGAAACAGTCATCTTTGCCAACGGCAACAACCTGAACCATGGTGACCTGGAGCGATGCCTCGAAGCCACAGGTGCAGATGCTGTAATGAGCGCAGAAGGGAATCTCTCCGACCCGGCCATCTTCAGCAAACCTCCGCCAGTTGGTAGCCAAGAACGAGAATACTGGCGGGGTCGAGATGGAAAAGGCGGATGGCGAATTGACGCGATATTCCGCCGATATTTGGATATTATCTATGAATATGTCCTGGAACAACCTGTTCCCGAAAGGAAGCCCCTTTTTCTCCCATCAGATCCCGTGGGGGAGGAGCCGGAGACTACACGCACCGATCAAGCCAACGGAGAAGAAATCGAGGAGGGTCCCCCGAAAAAGAAGCAGAAGCGTGACAAGACGAAGAGCAAACGACCGAATTCTCCCAGTCTCGGGGTCATGCAGGGCCACATGTTTCAGCTTCTTCGACCTATGGTTTCGACGCACACGAATGTGCGAGATGCGCTCGCCAGGTCGCGCCCAGGAGATATGGCGGCGTTCGAACACACCTTGTCTCTCGTCGAAAAGGCTATCCAAGGCGGGTTGAAAGAATACGAAGAATTCCCTGAGCGTTTCGAGCCGCCGACTGACGTAGAGCTAACGGGTTCGAAGAAAACCATCGCAGAATACGGGAGGCCCTGGTGGGTTTGCCAGCCGCATGTTCGACCCTTGCCTGAAGAGGCTATGGAGTCCGGGGCTCTCAGCGTGAAAAAGAATAGCAATGGCCGGGACGAGAAGCAGAAGCCCGAGAAATCTTCAGAGAACAGCGACACTGCTACTGAAGCATCGAAGACTGTCTCTGCGGCGGCAACCCCTGATCAATTGGTCAGCGGGTGAACAAACTTGACGAATGATTGTTTTTGTTTGCATAGCGTTTTAACTCCATCCATCCCAAGCATACCTCGTTCGGTCATAGATGTCAATATGTTAGATCCCGAGACACAGTATATAATCTTATCATGTTTTTAAACAGAATCAAACCCTCACAGTGAGGTTATATCATATTCGCAGCATTTGGTATCTCAACAAACAAACCCCTAGAACTCCAGAAATGAAGAAGAAAAATCAAAACAAAACAAAACTAGAAGTCCAAAACAAGCTGCGGCGCCATTTTCTCCAAATCCTCAACCTACAACCACGATTCAATGGATCAGTCAGAAATCCACGACAAGCAACAGAAAACAAAACTTGAATAAAAACTTACCTCCAAAAACCCATCAGCAACAGACGAGCCTCCACCACCTTCAGACCGTTCATACGCCGCCCTAGCCAAAGCCTCCCTCACGAAAACATCCACATACTTGGCGACCACCTCATTCGCATCCTTTGCGATTTTGGTCTTCCCGTTCTGAAAATGATGATGCAACAGTTTGGTGAGTAGTTTCGCGGGCACCGTCGGTTCTCCCAACGTGATATCGTTGTCCGGTTCGGCCTGCGTGATCTCCGCAAGGATATAGTCTGGTTCTTGAGAGGCGGCGCGTTCGTGGTCACTCGCACTGGAAGACTCGGAGCCAGAGCCGGAGCCGGAGCCGGGGTTGGAGTCGCCGGACGCTGGGCTTTCGGTGGCGGCGTGTAGTCGATTTCGAGCGGATGTGAAACCCTGCGCTGGTTTGAACGCGGATGCTGATGCCGTCGCATTGGTCTTTTTAGGCTTGGTTGTAGGTTTCTTGGGTTTGATCGCGGGTTTCTTGACTTTGGATGAGGATGCAGATGGTACTGCGGTCGAGGGTCCGGCGGCTGCGGTGGATTGACGTCGGGGTGGCTTGAAGGGGAGGTGTCGCCGTTTCGGGGGAGGTTGAGTCTTAGGGGGTACTTTTGGTGACATTTGGTAGATTTAAGCCGTCTGTCTGGGGAGATGGTTGATAGCTTGGGTACTCTTCAGATTATGGGGGGTGTGGAGGAGAAAAACGTCCAACTTTCTCGCGACGCGCGCTGGAACACGGGGTCAGGTGACTTGATATCAACTATAGATGCAATGTCTTGTTTTTTTTTTCTTCCTTTTTTTCCTTTTTTCCCTTTCTTTCTGTTGGGCACTATATTTTCAGGATTCTTACATGGAATAGATCCTTTAATCCCATAGGATTAAATAGTTGGTTACGAAAATGCGTAATCTGATCAGAGCATAGAACCCTCACGAGTGGAGGTATATATCACGAACTGGGCTACCAAACATACTTTCAATATTTCTAAGCACTTAGTTACAGGGAGGATATGACATTCGTAAGTGTCAATAACAGCCAAATTCTCACACATTTTGTAATGTCATTTAGCCATCTGAGTCTTCTTCAACCCCCCAGCCCTAAATCAGTCACAGCTCTGCCCACTTGGAACGACCTTGTACCCCTTCCAGCCAGTCCATGGATAACAAACCTCCCAACGTTGGTGAATGATGCCCACAAAATCGCTGCAAGTCCCGTCCGTATACATACAAAGGTCATAGCTCCGATCTGGCTCATCGTCAATCGTCTTCCACGAAATCGTATCCACGAGGCTAAAGTCCACGGGATCTGCGGACTGGCTGAGATCGGTGCAGTCGCGTCCGAGTATACCGATTGAGTGGTAGAGGTTGAGAGCGCTGTTCGAGCCGTCTTGGGAACAGCCTGCAGCATAGAGATAGAAGTCCCACTTTGGGTTATTCCCTCCCACAGGGACGTAGCGTTAGCTTTGTGGTAGACATACCAAAGAGGGTGGAAGATGCGGTTGGAAATGGTATGGAAGGACATGGCTTCGAGAAGACGTACATTTTTGTATCTTTGCTCTAGAGTGCTTCGCTCATAATTGATGGCTCCCGCTGTTGCGGTAACAATAGAGAGAGATGATGCTAAGAGGGTTGGTAAGAGACGCATATTGTTCGACGAGTCAAGTTATCGACAAAGAACTAACAGGAGAGGTGAACCAGAGTGAGTAAATCCCAGACATCTTCTGGGTCTTTATATATTGTTTTTTGACCACTCCCACGATGCTAGATATTTGGGATCCTTAGATGTGTAAGATTAAAGCACCCCCTAGTTAGCGCTTACCTTTAATAAGCCGCCTTCTCTGCACCATTTGAGACATTATGGGACGTTGCTCCATGAGGTTGTAGTCTAGATGTGACGGCAAAGCCCACCCGATTAAAACAACAACGACTCGATTCCAATTGACCTGTTTCTCTCGGCGTCTCCTGCATGCTTGCCTCGCCCAACTCTTCGTATTCAACGCCACAGGCTCTGCGGTCACCCAATTTCTAGGTACCTTGGCAAAAGCCATCCCTGCTGAAGTGACCTCGTTTATGTATGAATGTGGAGAGAAACCCAGCTGGCAGAATGATGGTGATAGGTGGGTAGGTGAGGTATATCATGATCCACTGGCTACCTATTCTGGCAATTTTAGGGGAATTGTTTCTTCGAGTAGGACTTGCGCTTAGGTGATATTATTACTAAAAGCTTCAATCTTAGCCGAGAGGCTCGTATTGGCAAATTTGGCGGAGGTGATTGACATGGCACTGTAGTGATGAGAGAATACACGGTCCCGACTACTCCTCCTCACCTTCAGGCCGAGCGACAGTAACCTGTAAGCCAGAACTTTCCAACGCCTTTCGCGACAGCTTCCAGTCGACTCCAAAAAGCCCCGAGTTGAAGCGACACGCCCACAGCTCTCCGACCTGCCCTGGTCCCAGATCCTCCAGTTGCCTCTTCATATCTGCAACCGCAAGCTCTGTGTTTTCCAGGATGATGTCAACGGCGCTGACATTTCTGCCGAACTGTGGTGATGTAAACAGACAAACAATCCAATGCCTCTTGGACCCTTTTCTATAGTCCTTTTCTTGCGGTGGGATAATAAGTGTGGTTCCCTCGGGTAGTTTTGCCTGTCTGGACGGTGAAGTTGAGACAACCCTGTGTTCAGGCTGAGATAGATACTTTTTACAGTGATCGCGGTAAATCTTGTAGGCTGCGGGATACTGCGAAAAACTCAGTTTAATCAGATCTGCAGACAGCTTCAAGTAGGCGTGCCTTACTTTGGTCGCGAAGACTCGCGCGATCCCCGCGCCCCACGAGCCCATGCAGTTACATGCGTCTAGAGACGTCAATAGACTGGATGTATTGAGGGGAATCGGGAGGGAAAACTTAGTTAGATACTCACGGATTAACGCTGCATCACTCGGCGCATCAAAGAGGTCGCCTTCGATCTCTGTAATGTTGTTTTCTGCCATGGGAGAAACGGTCTGAATCACTGGGAGGGGGAAAGCAGAGGTTCGGAGTTTAGTTGGAGTCCCAGAACGAAAAACAGAAGAAAAAAAAAGAAACCCTATTACTACTTCCGGGTAAGCAGGTCGCAAGTAATAATGTAGTTTTTTGTGAAGGAAAAAAAGAAAAAAAAATTAATGGCATCCGATACAAACAGACGAATAACTAATATACGATGGCTTTCTGAACATTCTGAAAAAGGAATGATTTCTAAGAGAGGGAGAAAGAAAAGAATGCCCAACGCCATAACAAAAACAAAACATCAACCAGAAACAAGTCGACCTTCTGACTATGCAGCCCCCGTCGGTCCCTGATTATCCGAACCTCGTCGGGAAAGAAACTGACGAAGACTTCGAGATTTCTTAATAGGCGCGACTCCCTCTTCGGATTTGGGGGTTTCGATACTCAACGAATTCTGTTCCAGTTCCAACAGCATCGGTTCTTCTGTCCCCTGAGCCCATGAAGACGTTGTCGCCTCAGACACACCTGTGCTGCTGGTACTGCTGGACTTATTCGGCCTTCTGCCCATCGACCGAGAGATCGTCTTCAGTATTCCAGGCCTCTCGTCACGCGAATGATGTTCTAGCCGTGTAATCTCTCCGATAATGGTCATTCCATTGATCGCAAAGTTCTGCTCCGATACGGGGAAGAACAAAACAATGCCACGATTAGCCGGGATGTGAAGAAAGTCTTGAAGTACCGCCTGGATGAAAGTCGCATTACGCAAGTTGGTGATTTGGGCAATAAGGTACGGCAACGCAAAGACTTTCATGGAGTAGGCAGGGAATGGTGACTGGCCGAAGCGAAGACATGCACCTTGCTGAATATTAACCATCATGGATGCGTCGGACTTTTGATAGATTCGAGCCATGTGGGAAGCTATGGCCGCTGCAAGGGATTCCACATCATGCACCTACATGGAAGGCGATAAGCTTGCGACCGGGGTTTTCATACTGTCTGTAATGAAGATGACGTACCATTATATTGACCTTCAACTCCACAACAATAGCAGACAGTTGATTGATGCGATCCCTGGGGGACTGTGGGGGACGAGTGTTGAATGCGCCCTCAAAGTACTGAATCTTTGCTTGATGTGGAAGCTGATCCTCCATGCTCCGATGGCTGACACGGCTGGATTTAACCCCAGGAGTGAGCCCTCTCATCAGATCCGGCGTGGTATCATCATCCTCATCCTTCTCCTCGATAAACACAGAGGGCCGAGCTGGACCTTTGTCCATTTGCGATTTCTGGGTCATAGCTGCTTCAGATACAGTGGCGGGGTTCGTCAACGACAGATATGTCAGGGGCGATTCGAGGACTGGGATGGTCGGGGACAGGCTCGTCGATGAGGTGGATGATAGGTTATTGTGGCCCCTGAGAAGAGAAAAGTCGATCTTCTTGCGGACTGGAGCCATGCTGATTGACGGGCTTCCAGATCAAGTTTACATTAGTGAGACTTGTGCGATGGATGTCTGTCGGACAGGATGTAGGAGACTGAAAACGCTATTAAGAGGGAGGGTCAATGGGGATGAGCTCTTTCCATGTTTCCTACTCGGTAGATATGAACACCGAGATTTGTCCCAAAGGCAAGAACGAATACGTCGGACAGTCAACACGCAAAAACATATCATGAATTATCTCGGGGTATAAAACATCACTCAATTCAGGAAAGCGAGATAATCAAAGGCTGAGTTCCCGCTGAGAAAGACCTTATCGATTCTTCTCCTCCTGTCCCAAATGATATCGTTGTCAGATCTGCGTTTAATGTACAGGATACGGTGCTGTGGGATAAACTCCTCATCCGTGGACTCTCGCGTTTGTCTCCAAATATCCAAATTCACCTCCATCCGTCCTTCGAATCGATCCTCGTAAATAATGATGTAGTTGCTGCTATCGAAGGCCGGGTCCCAGATAAGTCGGTTGATCACATCTGCTGCATGGTCAGTATTGTATTGTATTGGAGGCTGATCCCTTGTAGCTGGAGTGTAGAGAACCTGTTACTGGGCGAAGTCTGTTGTATGTAGGTTCCGTGTCTCCCGAATTGTTGGAATTATCGTCAGGGGATCCCTCGCCTTTTGGAGACGAGGGGCGATTATCGGTCTTCTCTGATGCCATGACTCGGTCAATTGACTTTAAATTTGTAGTACCTTGTGAAGGCCACTGCAGAAACATGCAATGGGATGGAATTAAGGATCCTATGCATCTCAGTGAGGGTGTCCTGGCTCATATTTATATCTAATACAGCCAACATTGTATCTAGTTTCTTCACTTGTTGGTTTGGATGGAAGTTCTGCTTTGCCCCCAACAGTGTCATTTGACAGTAAGGTTGTACGAGACCATCAAGGAGTCATCCCAGCCGTAAGTAGGTAGCCTTAGCCTTTGTAGCTCTTTCTGTTGGGATGAGTCAAAGAGGTGGCAGTGCGAGGGTGAGTGACTCATGCTTGTCTTGAATTGAGACGTCTAAAGTGAGACGAAAATAAAACATTACTCCTCCAAGATGGTAAATGCAGCCTTATGAGATCTGGGAGTTAATATGTGAGATATGTAGAATGTTATGGGAATGAGTGAATAATAAGAATGAATTGAATTGAATTGAATGTCTTGGCCCGACGACCCAAACGGGTAAACCCGACGATCAATTATGCCTCCGCGCAACAACGCGTCACCCTCCATCAATCAAGACGAATCCCCCCGCCCTCCAACCGACCCCCATCTCCGTTCGGACATGCGTACAGCTAGTAGCCACTGATCAAGATGAATGATGCGACCACTTCTCTGCTCACTGAGCACTTCAGCTACACCCCTTTGGTTAGTCTTTGCCTCGCGAACATCGGCGCGCGTGTGTGCAGTGCCTCTGACTTTGCGCTGCGCTGCCCCCTCGGACATCGTTTCGTCGACCCATTCGCTAACCAAATTACAGTCCCTCATAGACGATGTAATTAATTCAATCAATAATTTGATCTATCAAGCAATTTCGAGTCTCGAGACTGGCCTCCTATCCACCCCGCCCGAGCGCTTGGGTTTTTCGCACGCCACAAATGGTTCCACCATCCCCGACACCGACGAGGATGGAAACGTCGAATACCCAGAGGCCAGATTGGAGATAGAAAATGGCCTACATCAGCTGGAAACGCTACTGGAATCGACGGTCGACAAGGCCTTCGATAAGTTTGAGATTGTCGTTCTACGAAACACGTTTCGAGTGGATGAAGACTTGATGGGGTGGGTTCGATTGAAGCATTACGAGGTACGAAGTTGGAAGAAAAAAAAAAAAACTAGACGCAGAAAGTACTAACCGATCCTTTGGTTGTGCAGAATCTTATCCTCAAACCTTCACCTGACGCGGCGACTCCCGAATCTGTCCATACCCAGCGCCGAAAGCTCCAAGAAACTAGGAAACTCAACCGTTCGCTGAAGCAAGAGTGTGCGCGTAACGATGCGATAATCTCACAATTACAATCCATCTTATCCAACGTTCAAGTCGATGCCAATGCAAAAGTTGCGAAGGAGGAAACTTCAGTCGACACGTTTTTACCGTCGCAAAGCGACTTGAGTTTATCATTCCTGACATCCAGCCCAGCTGCGCGGCAATTACGAGTTGGAGTTGCTGCCGGGTCGAATTCCCAACACCAACCCCTGACTACGCATACAACTTTCATCTTGTCTCAACTGCCTGCTCTACAAGCGATCCTGAAACAACTACGGCCTCGATTGGGTAGTCTGAAAGAGCGGGTGGATAGATCAGAAGCCGAGCCTCAGCGTGATGAACGAAAGGAATACATTGAAAGTCGCATTCGACTGCATCTCGAGCGTGCCGGTCAACTAGGCGTGGGTAGCGATGGTAACCCTGTTGTCGCTGGGCGAAGAATCGATCTCTCCGAAGCCCAAGCCCTCGAGACCATATTAAAAAACAAAATTTCATCATAGGCTCGATAGCCTCAGGCATAAGGCCTTGCAGCCTTATGGTCGAGATGGTGAATTGCATCAGTGGTAGCGGCATACATGAGCAAATCTTTATGAGAAAAAACGGTTGGCATCTTGCACAGAGGCATTGAATATCGAGACAAGGGGGAAGGCACATATGCCAGAAAACTTTTGCTTTTTCTTTTTTCAATTGGGATAGACCCGATGACAATGCTTTATATACACCCGCCGAGGGCAGCCTATCCAGACCAGGTAATACTCCATGTCTCCTGGTCTCTTCTGAACGGAACTACGTCGACCTTTCCTGACTGCAGGATGTTCATGACCTTCTCGCCCTTCCTCTCGATGGTGATGAATTCCTTCTTTTCTTCACCAATTCCATAGAACGCACGACCGAATTTACCCATAAAGCCCTCGAGGATCTCCGGGGTGATATCTTCCTCCTTCAGCACACCATTTTCGCAAGCTTGCTCAAAAGCATCGATGACGAGTTGAGTGGCATATGGCTGAGTGAAGACTCCGGCGGCGATCTTGTCTCCTCCTCTCTTCGAGACCGAAGGGTGGGGGGCGCTATCGGAGCCGAAGAAGAACTTGGGATTTCCAGAGGCGGCAGTGCGCAGGAGGGCGTCACGGTCCGCAGGGGTTTTGGCGACGGGCTTGCAGAAGCAGAATGGGTCTCCCGCCCAGTGGTCGATGATAATCGACAGATGGTGGGCAGTGATCCTGCAAGTCAGTTAATAAAGAGTCTCGCCGTTTGGGTATATGGGGGGAGTGGGGGACACAAACGTTGCTGCCACGGTAGGACCACATTTCTTCACGGCTTCAACAGCAGCAGCGGTCGTGCAGTGTTCGAGGATGATTCGGAGCTTGGGGAAACGTTCATGCAGCTGGAGGAAGGTAGGAAGGAAGCGCTCCTCTGCGGACAGGACCGTCACGTCCCCTTGCGAGGGAACCTCTCCATGGAGATTGAGGACCATGTCCTGGCGTTCCATCTCCTCAAAGACGGGGTAGAACTGGGTGTAATCGATAACCCCCGAGGATGAATTGGTCGTCACGCCTGCAGGGTAGCTCTTGACACCGGTGATTCCTCTCTTCTTGGCTTCGATGATTGTCTCCGGGGTCACGGTCTCGTGGAGGTACAGGGACATGAGGTAATTGACGTTCGGCTCGATGGCTTCCAGGCGCTTCTTATAGTCGAGCGCGCGGTCGACGGTGGTCACTGGTGGGACGAGGTTTGGCTAAATTTCATGTTATTTAAAGCCACTATATGGCCAATTGAGCAAGCTTTCTGGGAATCGAATCAATGTCTTACCATGACGAAGACCGTATTCACTCCACCTTGACGGATGGTGGGAGTGACGAGTTCCATCATGTCCCCATCGCGCAGATGGACTGAAGATCCAGCAATCAGTTAACGTTCTGGGTATAGTAATGGCGGCGCATTGGCCGGTGTGAACGGAGCAAATCGCATTACGCACCGTGAAGGTCGGCGGAAGCGGGGAGCTTCAGTCCCTGTAGTCTCGTGGACAACGGCATACTGGCGGGAGTATGTGCGAATCTCCTGGAAGCGAATCTGAGATGCTGATTAAGGCCAGAGAGAATGGATGGGGCTCTGGATTGGGCGCGGAACATAGCAGGGTATGCGGCAGTCGTCAATAATAATTCTTGCTCGGTCTTCTTCTTCTTCCCCGCCAATTTTTTTTGGCCTCCACGTCATGATTGGTTGGGGGGCGTGATGTCACGGGGTCTGGCATTTGGGGTAGTGATTGGTGCCTGAGGCGTCTATCTATCTACTTGCCTTATCAGAGCATCTCGTTTCTTCTTTTCTTTCTTCATCGTCAAAAAACTACCAGAAAGAAAAACACTCTTTTTTACTTGAGACATTACTTATTGAATATATGCTTGGCAGGGCGAATGACCTGGTCTCATTTGCCCCAAGAAAATCCTGTGTACTAACTACACCCCCCGAATCTATTCATTGGCCCTGGCTGAGTTGTGTAGCCGCCCACCGTCATCTAGCGTCAGCCAGAATGGCGTTTTTCTTCAGGGGCTCGTCCCGATAATCGACTATCATTGATCGCCATGTCTCCATGTGTTTGGGGTAAACTACAACGAATGCAAGTGTTGTCGCCTTGTTGATTGGACCGCCAGCGCCTGGACCTCTCGAGATAGGCGCCCGGAATCACGCCAATCCCCAAGCTCAGAGCGTGGTCTCTATTTTAAGACCCAGGGGTGATCAATGTGAATCCCGGCGCCTGTGCATAATATCTGCAGCGAATGAGCGTTATGGAAGAAATAACCCCAGCGGCTATGGGACTTCCTTCACTAATATCGTGGAATATTAGCTGCTCCACTGGGTGTATGAAGAACACCAGTCATTGGGAGACGGAGAATTCGCCTGCAGATGAGATATGGGCGTAGACTGGAGTCGAGATGTCGCTCGAGCATTGCATATATACCCGTGGGCTCTGCAGAATCTCATCGATACATTCCTCAGCAATCATCATTCCCTTTCTTCTCTTTGGTGGCCTTTGGTTTGCCGTTTCTTTCTTTCTGCTTTCCTTCTCCTCTCATTCTGTTCTGTTTTTATATTTCTGTGCATTTAGGTTCTGTCTTTCTGGTAAAGACTTAACTCGCCTGGAGCAAGTTCGTTGTCTTTAATCGTCTTATTTGAAACCACCCTCTTACCGCTTTCTTTGTTTTCTGGCACATACGAGCCACGACGTAATAGACCATTCATTGACCTCCATTCTCTCCTCTTCTACAAAATATATATCACGACCTGACCATCGAAATGGATTCTGGATCCTTGAATTCCGGGTCCTACCATGCCTCTGCATCCTGCGCATCCGATGATCAAGAGTCTTCCTTTCTAACAAAAGCCCGCTTGCTTCGATGGGCTCAACTTGGAATTGCTATTCTCGTTTTCACCATGTCTGTCTCAGCGATAGCCTGTGAGGCAGTGCCACTGCACCATTATCGGCAAACTACTGCCTTTGAACAAGCCTGGCTCTACTTGTGGCCCCTCAATTTGGACGTTCGTCCGACAGTTGCACTATTGGCCTGTGGTTGCATCATCACTCTCCAGGCCTTGCTCTTCATTATATCCGCCCTTCTCCCTTCGGTTAGTTGATATGTCGTTGGACTGCCTTTGCTCCTCGTCCAACAGGTTGCTAATACATATTACTCTAGCCTCGTTCTCACATTAAACGTTCGAACATCATGGCCACTGCCACCGCCACCTGTGGTTTTATCACTGCCTTGATCGGTGTCTGCTTCGCGATCTATCGTCCGGGATCCACGTCCCCGAGCGGGTTCTCCGGAAACGAAACACTGCATTCTTGGACGTGCAAATGGAAAAATACCCGTGGACTGGATTCGAGAAGTTCGGACGGTGCACTGACGTCTCCACCGGTACATTTCGCGCGAGACTGTACTGCCACCGAAGCTGGATTTGCCCTCATGTGCGTTCTGATCGGCCTGGAGGTTGTTATGGGAGTGACGGCTGGGGTGGGGGTCTACTTGGAGCGCAGTGTATTGAGGCAGCGCGGCCAAGAACGGCTTCAACTGGAGAAGATCGAGATTACTACCAAGTATCCGGGTACCTAAAGAGATGGCTCAGGAACGTATATGTTGTTGATGACTGGGGTTGGCAAGAGTTGAGGGAATTATGAGTAGATGAGTGTTCTTCAGTCCTGGTGACCAGTAACTCGCTCTGGCTAGTATTTATGATGCAGCTTGTTATTACCTTCTTGTTGTTATTAGGGTTGGTTCCTAGGAGCCTTGCTGGATCTAATCGTATGAGACAGTGTTGGTGAAAGATAACCGACTACATCATGAAACATGATAGTATTCCTTGGATAATCTCCTTTATCTTTGCCACTTAACGTGTGAACGCCAGTGTTTCAGTAGGTTTGACAAAAAAAAAAAAAAAAAAAGAGAAAACACATATTCACTAAAGCGACATATCCCACCGTATCAATTGAAAAACCTTCGAACATGGGCTCTGCGGGTTTCAAATGGATCCTGGTCCACGTCCTCGACGAGCATAGGCTGTCCGGCTGAGACTTCTTCGACCTCCACAATGGGGCTTTGGCTCTGGCTCTGGCTCATCCTTTCCACCCAGAGCTGGGTTCTCTCGTTGAACCTTTCTATTCTGGCGAGCGAGCTTCTCTCGGGAGATGCAACCTCTGGTGAGCTGCTGACAGTAATAGAGTCATTATCGTCTATGAACGTACTCGGCTCCTCATGAGCAACATCCTCCATCCCATCGGAAAAGATCGTATCTGTGGGGTCTTGGTCTTGTTCAGCTATCGCCGACACTGACATAGTTGCAGGAATAGTTGAAATTGGGAATTGATAGGCTTCATTCAACCCATCAAGAAATCCACTCCAGGATAAGCCTCTATGATCCATCCACCACGACTTCACCATGCCTTCACCAACCAAGGGAGCATACTCGTGGGGCACTCCGACCAGTGCAAGAAAGTTGCCAATGACTAGACCGGTTTCTTTGTCCAATTTTCCAGGGCCCTGCGAGAGCTTTCTCCGCAGAGGCGCTCCACTCGTCTCAGCGGATGCCAACTTTGGAAGCTGGAGAACCTCGCTGATATGAGGGAACTTTGCAGCAATTTGCAGCACTTCACTAGCCTTGAATGAACAGACGATGGCGGAAGAGGGTACTTTCCACCATATCAAATATTCTCCGACACCAGTGTACCAGCCGTGTGGCCTTTCGCCTAGTTGCCGGAGAATCTTCTCCGCGGAAAAGATAGGATTCTCGATTTCTTTCGGATCTATGATCGAAATAATTGCTCCTTCTTCGTTCCACAGGGCTCGCTGCAAAGGAGTAAGTCGACTGCATGGTGGAAATAAAGGGCGTGGCGACTTTTTCAATATTAAGGTGCTTGAGAACATGATCTTTGAATTGATCTGTGCTGATTTCCTCCGGTGCAAAATAATTCAAATTATCTCCAAGTCCCGCAACGAATAGACGTTTGCTGTTGATTCCTTGTGAGTCAACATTCGCCCATCTATACAGCAGCGGTGGTATCTCAGCAGAGTATGCCATATCGGAAACGTTGAAGTCATCCTGGTTAGTTGACATTAGCTCCTTTGTCTATATACCCTCTAGAGCTATGCTCATGGTCTGTGAAAAGGAGTGGTTGAGGTAGTTGACTCACTTGTAAAGCTTCCTGTCGCTCTTTGTGACACCAATAACAAGCCTTATTACCGCAGCGAACAAGCGTCGTCGTATTAGCCATATAAGTCGCCGAAGGGCGCATGTCAGGAGTGTCGTCTTGATCAGAAGTTATATTTTGTGGAGTGCTTGTCTCCTGCTCTTGCGTACCCTGCTAGAAACACAGTCAGCCCTCTTTGATTATGCACAAGGAGGCATGTTGACTTACGGAAACCACCTCGCGCTGTGATGTAGTAAGTCTGGGCCTGCATTGATAGCCCGACGTCTCGATATCCTCCCTTGTCTTTTGAATGAGCGGGACAGAGAGTATGGCGGCAGCTTCCCCAAGTCTTTGAATAACAGTCGACCAGAGACCCTCCCTATCGAAAGGGGAGAGGTGTACATACCCCCAGACAGGATCTCCGTCGTCTCTCATTGATCGCCATCGAGAGTATAGGCGAGTGGAGGGCGCCTCATCTTCAAAACCAGCTTCTGCGAGTTCGGCCCGAAATACAAAGCTGAAGACCTTGGCAAATGTTTTAAGATCCTTTCGAAAGAACCTGTACAAGCAACAGAGGTACACTTTTTGCTCAGGACCCCAGGTTATCTTGGGGCCCTGCTTGCGGTCAAGGCTGACCAAGTCGTCCTCCATGTTGGTGTATGGTACGTAAGAATGTGGGAAGGTAGGAAGGAAGGGTGAGATGGAGAGTTTTGGTCAGGAAGAGAAGAGAAGAGTTGGTGAGAGGAAAGAGAAGTGTTGGTAGTAGCTAGGAAGAGAAGAGAAGCGTTGGTGAGATAAGAGAAGTGTTAGTACTAGTAATGGGAGAAGTAGGAAAAGCAATGCTAGTTCATAAGATGAAAAAACCCAGCACAACCCATTACTGGGTGATCTATTTTCTGAGCAAACACAGGCGACAGATCCAATACTTAATATGAGTCCCGGAGTTGTACGTAGATACATAGCTTGGAAAACAGGGGGGAGGGCAAAAATAAGAAGAGCACAACACACGGCGAACGATCGTAAAGATATTGATATTAAACGTAGATCCCCATGTTCGTATCCTTCTTCTTGGCTTGCACCTCGGCAATAGCATCAACGTAATTCTCGTGCCCAATCTTAGACATCCCCTTCCGAAGGGCAATCATACCGGCCTCAACGCAGACGGCCTTCAGCTGGGCACCACCAAACTCGTCCGTACTACGTGCCAATTCCGCCCAATTGACCGAGTCGGCAACGGTCATCTTGCGCGAGTGAATCTGCAGGATGTTGGCACGGGCCTCCTCATTCGGCAGCGGGAACTCGATCTTGCGATCCAGACGACCGGACCGGAGCAAAGCTGGGTCGAGAACATCGACACGATTCGTAGCAGCCAGAACCTTAATGCGATCGTCGGACGCGAAGCCGTCCAGCTGATTCAGCAGCTCCAACATGGTACGTTGCACTTCGCGATCACCGGACTTTTCGGAGTCGAACCGCTTGGTACCGACTGCATCCAGCTCATCAATGAAAATAATCGAGGGAGCCTTCTCCTTCGCCAGTGCGAAGCAATCCCGCACCAACTTGGCGCCGTCTCCAATGAACATCTGTACTAGCTGCGGGCCGGCGAGTTTGAGGAAGGTAGCGTTCGTTTCGGCGGCGCATGCTCGTGCAAGGAGCGTCTTACCCGTACCGGGAGGGCCATACATAAGGGCACCTATAGACATGGTCGTCGTTAGTGTGAAAAAAAAAGATATATATAAGAAAAGATCCACTATGGGTACGAGGAGAAGGAAGGGGGTGTAAAGCATACCCTTCGGAGCCTTGATGCCGATCTTCTTGAACCGTTCAGCTTCTTTCATCGGCCATACAATGGCCTCGACAATCTCCTCGATCTGTTTGTCCAAGCCTCCAATGTCCGTGTACTTTTCTGTCGGCTTCTCGTCGACCTCCATAGCCTTGACGCGGTTGTCGTATTCGGCGGGTAGCGTGTCCAGGATCAGATATGAGTCCTTATTGACACCAATAAGATCGCCAGGCTTCAGCTTCTCATGGTCTACCAGACCAATAAGGGGGAGATAGATGGTCTGACGGGTGGAGGTTTTGATGACAGCCGATTTGCCGACTCGGGTAGCGTCCAAGTCGATGTTGGCTCCTTCTTCAGCAGCTTCCGCCTCGACATCTAGATCCAACAGTTCGACAACGTTGCCGACGAGATATGGTAATTGCCTGTAAAAAGACGAGTGGATCGAATCAGTGGCTGCGGAGAAATGGTAGATAGTAATCCGCAACTTGAGGAACGGGATGGAATCATCGCCACCACAACGATCCAGAATGCTTGCGAAAAAAAACCCAGAGGCCATACCTGTTATTTTCGATCTTCTCCTGGTTATCCTTGACCTTCTCTCTCATCGTACTCTGCTCGTGCGTCAAACGCTGGAATTCGCTTTTCATTATGCGGAGTTCGTTCTCCAGCATCCGTCGTCGCTTCACGATGTCCGCTGTGTTCGAGTTGAGGATCTCGTCATCTAGAAGCTGCTCCTCCTCATCCTTCTTCTCGGCGTCTTTCATGTCGGCATCGCCGTCACCCTCGGGCTTTTTGCCGTCGCCATCACCCTGGTCCTGCTTCTTGTCTCTCTCTTCTCGCTCAAGATCGTCGAGATCTTCCAAGGTCGACATGATTGAGAGTTTTGGGAGGGATTGATGAGATGAGGCAGGAAGTAGGAGAAGAAGATGATGACAGGAAAAGATAGGTGGAAAGGGTAAATTAATTGGGGGAGGGGAGAGTAGGTGGCAGAGAGAACAAGCTGTGAGAGCTCCAGCCAAACAACGTCAGCTGTCCTGCCTGTGTCACGTGACACCATGACAAATGGACTTCAACGTCACATCACTTAACATCTTTTCTTTTACTCCGTACATACTCCGTAGTAATCATGAGCATACTTAATATTTGTTTTTAGCTTGTAGGCTCTATCTAATATATACACCAAACTCGTTTCCAAATCGTCACCATACCATCCCATACTACACTTAGATGTAAAAGAATGGGTTGTTTTTATCGGGGTAAGTGTTCCCAAGATGTTGTAGCACATGAGACCGACCGAATTTTTGAAGGCGATATTGGGATATGAAATCATCATTGTTAACTAGGGAAATTAGCATCTTCAGAACTTTTTCTTTGTTTTGGACATCGACAGCGAGTAATAATGGGGAAAAGTTATACGTACTATAACCGCCACACATTCTCCGTTTTCCGGTGAACTGCGTACGCCCGTGCAGCATTCGCCAATTGTCAAAAACTACAAACCATTAGCCAAGAATAAGTTGATCAACAAGATAGAACATACTAAGAGCCGTTCCAGGTTCAAGCTGGGTTTGGATTACCATCTCCGGCCGGGTAATGATATCGTTCCAATGACGCGCTGCATTGTACCACCTATGCTGCTGTATCAAGTTCCAGTCTCGCTTGGCAGCTCGGTCATAATTGTTCCAACGAATTTGGTAGATACGGCGCATTGTTGAGTTCATCTTGACTACAGGCTCCAATGCTGAAGGTGTTATGCAGACGTCGTCATTGCCGCTTGAGTGGAAGGGCTGATGCTCGGTCTGCAGGATATGCATATTTTCAGGGTTCTCAAGTCGCAGCACGGAGGCAGCCCGAAATCCATCTACAAGCAAGCTAGCCCCACCATCGCCATCGGTATGGGATAGGAGATGGAACAATTGAAGCCTTGCTGGATCAGTGAAGTATGTATTATCTGTGTGTGCGCCGAGGAACTCCGTGGTGTATGCGGTGTCTTTAAAGGTCAGGTCTGCTGTAAAGTCCCAGAAACCGCCTATAGACAATTAGATCGAGTTTGAATGGTTAAGCACTTGTGAAGCGAAATCCGGATAACCTACCATAATGGGTGTGCCTGATGAATGATATCTTCTCTAAAAGGGCTTTGGTGGCTTCCGGGTCAACGGGAACACCCTCTACAAAGCAAAAGCCCCATACATACTAAACAAGTATTAAACAAGAATCAAGCGCTGTGGCTTTTCAGGATACTCACAATTTGCTCAAGCCATTCGAAAAGGCCTTGAGGTTCTTCCATGACAGCAGTGAAGGAGATTGTTGGATATACCACTTGCTTGATAGGGTCATGTGACTCGAAGGGCCTTAATTTGTGAGACAGCTTCCCTGGCCTTATCCCATCACGACCGGGTAATGGGTCAGGGTTTGCGTGCGTCCGCAGCCACCCGAATGGATAGTAGCCGAAGTGCCCGTCACTCCCTTCCAAAACATGTCAGCGAAAGGACTCCTAGAGTTATCAAGTGAAAAGGACATACATCTCACATGAACTCCGTCATTACCATATGAGATACCGTTACCTTTCGGTCGAACTTTGGTGGGAATCTAGAGATGGAACATTAGACGCACAAGTGATCAAGTCGCAATGGACTAAGAAGTTTCAGATATGGCCACGTACAGAGAAAGTATCGACGATTCGTTGTCGTGTGTCCGGGTGAATACACCTCTCGCACTGACAATTATCCCTGTTGCAGAAAAGGGTGATGAGCATAGATAGCACGGTTGAAGACCGAGTTTAAAAACAATTTCTCTCACCGGAGCCAAAAAGTTCCACTAGAATCAAGAGTTAGCCAATTTCATACAAAGGTAGGGCACAACATACAAGGATTGTGTTGACCCACTACTCCCAACGCTGAGGGTTATATATTGGTCCACGTAGTCATCGGACGAGAATATAAACCGGTATTGCTCTTGGGAATAGGCCTTCGGTGGCGTCAAGGGTCGTGGATTCTCAACTACACCCCCCAGGCGTTGAAATACCGACTCGCTCTCAGGGCCGGCCCAGGCCTTTGAATAATCGTCATCTCCAAGGATGGCTGCTTCATCACTTCTAGGAGGGTGTTTAGGCCCGAATACCTAGGAACATTCATGAGAAATGGACCAAAAAATCTAACAAATGAAAGAAGAGTCCCGCCAAAGGGGTATCTCATATATAATTGCGCGGCCACTTACTACTCTTTTATGCCTTGGGATGAATGACCTAGATATAAATATTCAGTCCATGTTCTGGCGGGAGTAACCTCGGCAATCACATACTTGACAGATCTGGGGGATACAGGCTTGATGGATTGAAGAGCCCGGGTCGGAGTAAACCTGTTCATTCTTGCTCCTGACTCGCACAGTGTACGATAATTGAGTATCTGAAGATCGTGGTACTAGTGGATGGAGAATCATGGGGGCGAGATCTTGCATCGGAGAAGGAACTGAACTCCGCGTATAAACCCGCAGTCACGTGCTCACGTGCCGGCGCTCGGAGAGGCAAAAGCATCGATCGGCTGGTTGCTGCTATTTGGGATGTCTGTACTTTATTTTCGATGAATGAATATAATAAATTATTATCAATATGACACTAATTGTTAATTTCCGGAGATAAGGTGAAAATATTGGTGCGTTGCGAGGTATGCGGTTATACTACGATGTGATCGTATACACACATTAAATGGTACGTAGTAATGATTGATGCTATAAAATACAATTTAATGCCACTAGTATTTACGCCTAGACTGAAGAAGATAGCCTCCAGCCACAATGGAGAGTATAAGACTTGCATCAATGAGAAACGTATTCATCGCCCAGTCCAGAATAACTTAGATCGGCCCTCTCAACTGTATCGATCACAGCTTGCTCTTGGTCCCAGTGACCTTGACCAGGCAGCGGCCATTGCTGAGGACAGCCTTACCCTTCTGGTTCTTCGTGACGAAACGAACCTCCTCATAGCCATCCTCAAAAGTACCCATTCGCCAGATCTCCGTGGTGAGCTTGTCTCCGGGGATGACAGGCGAAGCGAAACGAGCCTGGAATTCCTTCAGGTTCTTAGGATCACTGCCTCCAAGCTCTCTCAGAATGCCGTGGGCAGCAGAGTTCCAGCTGAAGAGACCGTGGATGATGACACCGCCGAATCCCATCTTCACACCTGGTTCGGGGGTAGCGTGGAGAGGGTTGTAGTCACCGTTCAGACTGCCCGAGGCATTAGCTTTCTGGTTGAGATCGTACGGGAGACATATATCTTACCGATAGATGAGGGGTGTTTCGGGGGTCGACTGGACAACGTGAACTGCATCAGGGGCTTTTCCCTGGGGAGGGGCATAGTTGATGGTGCTGGGGCCTGCGCAAAACTCGGATTAGAGGGAACGCGCACAATGTACATGATTGAAAAGGTATAACATACCCTTGGGACCACCCCAATTGCCCTGTCCGACCAAGAAGTTGCTGCTCACGGTCTTGGTGTATACCTCACCGGTCCCGGCATCCACGATAGATTGCTCGGACTCGATGACCGAGCCAGCCTTGCCCTTATCGTAAACTCCAATGACCTTGTTGCGCAGCTCGAACTTCTTGCCAGCGCTGGTAGGAGGGAGAGGCTTCAGGACGGTGAGCTTGCGCTGACCATCGACGGAGCGGCGCGAGTCGAACTTGGGCACACCGGGAATAGGGTTCGACTGGGCACGCGCATAGAAGTCGGTCACCTCCTGATCGGTGAGCTTGAACGCTGTGATCAGAATTGAGTCAGTCTCTACATGTTATTCCAAACCTAGAGAACTCGAGTACATACGGAGGATGAGGGAATATGTGGGGAAGACAGCAAAGTTGGGATGGAGCTCCTAAAGGTCGATGGTTAGCCTGTGGATTATGAGCAGTCACAGATCCACGCTTACGTAGAGGAAGTGCAGCTCGTCGGCCTTGATGCCAATGCTGTTGGCGAACAACAGAACATCACGCTTCTGCCAGGACACCTCCTGTGCGGGATATTCGTGACCAGCTCCGGGGGCCGACATCGGGGCTGTATGTAATAGGATGTAATGGATGGGATTCAATAGAAAGATTTGAGGCACGCCTGAGTCAGGACAGGAAATTGGTATTTCCTGAGATATCGACGAGAGAGGAAGAGGAAGAGGAAGAGTTTCAAGTACGACAAAACAACAGAACGAAGGGGGGAAGATGGGATGCGGAACTATTCTTATTTAAAGAGCCGAATCTATCGGGGGTTGCGGGGCTGCTAATCAGAGACCGAGGTCCATCCGACCCGAACACACCATACAACTGGTCGGCCAAGTCGGTTACCTCTGGGAAAAATGGGCCCTCTAATTTTTATCAATCAGTAGAAGATCGAGAAAGTCTATTTCAAGAAAAAAAAAAGATGCCCAATATTAAATCAAATTAGAGAAAACCATCATGGAGAACGCCGGAGGTTGTTGAATTGAGCGTCGACTCGGGGTATCTACTTTTTTGTTTTGCAAAATTCGAGGAGCTTCAGAATCGTCTGTTGTGCAAATCATCTCCGTATCGCGCCAAACAATGATGCCGTTCCCTTGCCTTCCAAAAACAACGCCGCGCAACAGGGTTGAAGATGAATGATGTATGTGAGAAATTATGGCAGAAAGAGAGAGAGAAAAAAAAACAAAAAAACAAAGAAAACCCAACAATGGGAAGGGAAAACCAGATAAAAGCCCAAATCAATAACCCAATGTCCATGACATGAACTTCCGCAGATGCTAGTATATTGTTCACGACCGAACCCTTTTCATGGAACAACATAACGATACCGATCCTCGACCAGATGGTAGAATGAGACTAGAAAAAAGACCATAGATTGCAAGTGTTCCACAATGTTTAACACCTATACGAGGTTAGTCCGAATTTGGCCTTTGAAAAGGTGATAGAGGCACTTACATCTTGTAAGAACAAGTGCCCTCCGAGTAACGGAGCTTGTCCATGGTTTCAAACTTGTAGGAGATAGTGATGTCAAGGTCACGCTTGTTCCTGTCATTGGGCTTGTTCTCGATCACACCAGTGACAACCTCTTCTTCCTCGACGGTCAGAACGTCACGCAGATAGAACACGGTCTGCTTCCAATGGGTATACTTGGCATGAGGACCAGTGGAGAAGGTAATTGGCTTGTGGCAGGCGCCGAATTCGATGTCGAACCAAGCAATGACGGCGTGGATGAAGTCGCTGCGCTTGGCGTGGAGCGTGAACGGGACGTTGAAGGCCAGATCATCCTTGGTGACAGTATAGAGGTCAAGAGTGATGATAGGGCAAGGATCGGTGACGAGAGCCTTCATCTCAACGGTATCGACGAGAGGTTCGGTAAGGGCGATCTCCTTCATCGGGCTGTAATCGAAACCATACACATTGTCCCAGACTAAAATAGTCAGCATGAAACAAATCATCACTCCCACTTAGCAGGATCCACTTACATCCAATCTTGTCATCCTTGTACTCGCCATCTTCGATGGCCGCCACGTACATGGTGGCCTTGTCGGGGAAGATCTTTCCACCAGGGTTCAGGTAGCGGTCACGGGCATAGAGGACGGTGTCCAACATGGACTCGTAGAGCAAGAAGTATCCCATCCACTCCGAAATGATAATGTCAACCTTAGGGTAAGGCAGGACGACCTCCTCCATTTTGCCTTGGAGAAGAGTGATCTTATCGGCCATTCCGTTGGCGGCGACGATCTGGCGTGCCTTTTCAATGATCGAGGACATATCGACTCCGATTACGTGCTTGGCACCGGACTTGACAGCGAACCTGTGACGGGGAGAAGATTAGATTGTCGAACAAAAAAGAGTGATGAGCGAGAGATATGACAACGTACATGCTGAGGATACCGGTTCCGCATCCCACGTCAAGGACGACCTTATCCTTGAAGATGTGACGGTTCTGGTAAATCGCATCGCGGTAGGATCGAGTACGGACATCATCTTTCTAAAGAAGGAAAAAGAAGAATTGTTAGTGAGATGGGTGACAAGGCGAGGTGGTGGGTGATTGAGCAACGTACAAGCATCTCCTCATGAATGCCTAAGCGGGGTTCCAGGTTAGCTAGATACTTTACATAAACCAAGGCCGACAGGAGGTATTTGATTTACCGTGATGATCATAACTATAGAATTTGTTAGCGATGGGTTATCTCAGACCAGACCAAATAAACCTAGTCTTACCTCGTAAAGTAGCGAACTTCAGCGTGGTCCATACCGACCATACGCTCAGCGCTGGTGCTCATAGCGGAAGGGTCTGCAGAGTCGTTCATTGCCGTAGGTTCTTTTTGGATATCGAGAAAGAATGATAAAAGGAACAAAATATATCGAAAGCAGAGTGAGGAACGGGGGGGATGGAGAAAAAGGACCTCGACTGCAATGCGATAAAGAGAAGAAAAAAGATTAACCGCCTCCAAGAAACCTTTCGAGGCAACTTTTTTTTTTTTTTTAAGATTTTACCCTTATTGGAAATTCTCCTCTGGACGGCAAATTCAACTAGGACAGATTGGGTTTAGCGTTATCGGAGAACAACCCATCTTCACTGAGGCTTATCATCACGTGAATAGAATAGCCCTGGAGAAGGATATTAGGGCAAGATTCTGCATGCTCTGTATACAAACCACTTAGAGCTCATTGTGTCTTTTCATTCCCACTCGATGTTCTATCAAGTTGCTATACTAGGTGGATAAATCCCCCCCAAAATATTTAAGCTGTAAAGATAAAGATAAATCCCATTTCGCTCAGAGATTACAGACCGTTCAGGTTTCTCAATTGAGACAGGACGGGAGTCGGGAGTCTTGGCCCTGCTTATGCAGGATCAGTCAGTCCAATCGACCGGGCTAACAACTATATGAGTATGAAGAAGGGTTAGATCTTACATACTTGCGTTTGAAAAAAAAAATCCAAAGCAAATTCAAAGTAGATTCACGTAGCAACACCATTTGGCTAAACTATTGTCATCGTCATAACAGAATAGATTACTTCTACTGACTATGGACTGAATGCCAAGATGCTCCTGCCCTGATTGTTGTTGCCGGCCAAAGTTACTCCGCCCTCAGCGGCTGTGACGCGCATCCGCCCTCTCTCCCCTTTAGCTTTCAAGTCTACCCAGGTAGCCGAACACAGACATCCACGATGGTCTTAGGTCCAACGAGAAGGAAGGCTTTTTGCTATTTTCTCTTTGTTTTCTTTGCTACTTTCATTGGGAAATCGTCGGCCTCCCTCGGCGATCACCTCCCTGACTTCAAAGAATGTGTTAAGGTATTATTTGCAACTCCCTAAGTTGCACCTCTTTAGCAAGCTCATCTTTATCCATCTAGGTCTGTCAATCGGAGAATTGCCAATCTGGTAATTCAGTCATCCGTATGTTCTTTATCCCTATCCTCCTCTCCCTTTAGAAAAATACCTACCTGACTTGTTCCTCCCTAGCGTTCCACCTCCGCCTCCTCCTTTGGACATGCCCCGCCGAATGTGACTATACTTGCCAACATGTTGTGACCGATCGTCGGGTCGCCCGTGACCCTCCGATGCTCAATCCAGTTGTACAATTTCATGGGAAATGGCCTTTTCACCGGGTTCTTGGTATGCAAGAGCCATTTTCTGTCCTGTTTTCCTTTTTCAATTTCCTCGCGCATTGGCATGGCATCGGTCGGCTTCGTGAAGCGGTCCCCTCCTGGCATTCCCTACGAACCTATTATCTCGCCTTCGGATACGCCGGGCTCGCATGCTGGACCTTCAGCTCGCTATTCCATACGAGGGACTTCCCTCTGACAGAGAAGCTCGATTATTTTGGAGCTGGGGCGAATATTATGTATGGCCTGTTTCTCGCTATCATCCGGATCTTTCGCCTAGATCAGGAAGAACCCCGACATAAACCAACACTGCGCCGCTTTTGGACCGCCATTTGTGTTATTTTATATACCATGCACGTGTGCTACCTAAGCTTCTGGTCATGGGACTACACCTACAACATGATCGCCAACATTGTGATTGGGATGACCCAGAATCTGCTGTGGGTGGCATTCGGTGTTTATCGGTATAAGAAGACCGAGAAGCCATGGTGTATTTGGCCGGCGATGATTGTGGGGTGGATTATGCTGGCGATGAGCCTCGAGCTGCTGGATTTTGCTCCATGGCAAGGGTTGATCGATGCGCATAGCTTATGGCATCTGGGGACGGTTATTCCCACCGCGTGGTGGTACCTGTAAGTTTTGGACGGGTCAAATAGGACACCCACAGACACTAACAGCTTGATAGGTACCTAATCAAGGATATTCAGGACGATGTGGCAGGAGATCGGCTCAAGGCTTGAAAGAGATTTTCTTGCGCAGGGGAATAGGAGACTCGTTTAATCCCAAGGTCCACGTTGTTTGTACCATACCCTGTTCTGTATACCTACCTACCTACCTAAGTACCTGTCTTAGATGATCACAAATGAAAATTGAACTGGTCACACGGTAAGAATTATATAGCTTAAAATAGTAGGTCCTATTAATATGACCGACCTCGTTAGGTAATAAAATATTTTTCAATGTTTCTGGGTATTTCCACCCCCTTCGTGGAACTAAGACTAGTTGGACCAAACAGGCTCACCGCTCCTGGGGGATGGGCAGAGGGGGCTGTGGCAGTAAGACGGGGCAACCAGCCAACCAGCCCAGCTGCACTGGCCTTGTGTCTCACCCCATCCATCGTCTGTCTCTTTCTCCCCTCCTCATCATTCTCCCTCTCTACCTTCAATTTATTTTTCTCCTTCTCCCCCGCCCCCCTCTCTCCTCCTGGATTATCACTTCCCCTCTCTATCTCCTTCACTTGGCCTACTTTGTACCACAATGGCTTCTCCAGCCGTCAAGCAAGCCATCACAGAGGCCGCCGCGCAGTATGTGAAGCCAGAAGGAAAGATCTTCCAGTATGGTACAGCCGGGGTATGTTGCGTGGTTTTTGCGTCCCCGAAATCCGATCTACTTCAAATCATAAAACTGACCAACCCTTTTGCTTCACTCAGTTCCGCATGAAAGCGTATGTATCTATCTCCTACTTGACACGGAAATAAACTCCTTCTCCCCTGGAAGGATTGATCGATCAGCCCCGCCTCCACATACCCCGCGATCGGCCCTGTTTGTTTACACTTTGACCAACGTTTGCTTCCAGTGACGTCCTCAACACTGTCGTCTTCGCCGTCGGATTGCTTGCTGGACTTCGCTCCAAGAAACTTAGTGGACAATGGATTGGTGTGATGGTCACTGCCAGTCACAACCCCGCAGAAGACAATGGAGTCAAGCTAATTGATCCCATGGTGAGTTGGAATTTGGCACACGTAACAACATGATCAAAATCTTCTAACATCAAATTCCAAAAAAATAGGGCGAAATGCTGGAAGTAAGCTTCGGATGGTAGTTCTAGTTGAGATGTGCTTATCGCTAATTTACTTAGGCCGAGTGGGAAGCCTACGCCACAAGGCTCGCCAATGCTCCATTGGACAAGATCGCCGACGTGTACGATGAGCTTGTTCAGGAAATCGACGTCAGTATGGAGAACCCTGCTCGTGTTGTCTTTGCCCGTGATACTCGTGCGTCCGGCTCGCGTCTGGTTGGCGTCCTCAACACGGCTCTCACAGCTACGGAGGTCGAGTTCCAGGACTTCAAGTTCATGACCACCCCCCAGCTTCACTATGTCGTTCGCTGCAAGAACACCCTGGGAACACAGTATGAATATGGCCAACCCACCGAACAGGGTTATTATGAAAAGCTTGCCGAAGCTTTCAAGAGAGTCATGCGTGGTGCTAGAATCCAGGGCTCGTTGACCGTCGACTGTGCGAACGGTGTCGGTGGGCCTAAGTTGCGGGAGCTTATCAAGTATCTGCCCAAGGCTGAGGAGGGTGGTATTGACATTAAGGTCTTGAACGACGATGTCATCAACCCCGATAAGCTGAACTTCGAGGTATGTGTCTTCAGAGCTTGGGGCGTAAATTGGGTTGCAGACTAACTCGGTTCTCAGTGCGGTGCCGACTATGTCAAGACGAAACAGCGCGCTCCCCCCTCCTCCAAGGCAGGAGTACTTGACCGCTGTGCTTCTCTGGATGGTGACGCTGACCGTCTTATGTACTACTTTGCCGATGAAGGCAATGTCTTCCGGATGCTCGATGGCGACCGCATTGCCACCCTTGCTGCTTCATTCATCGGTGATCTCGCTCGGAGCGCTGGAATCGCTCAAAAGCTGAAGATCGGTGTTGTGCAGACTGCCTATGCCAATGGATCCAGCACGGATTACATTGAGAAGGTCCTCAAGCTACCTTCCGTTTGCACCAACACTGGTGTGAAGCATCTTCACCATGCCGCCTTGCGCTTTGACGTTGGTGTCTACTTTGAGGCGAACGGGCATGGCACTATCACCTTCTCCGAGACGGCCCTGAAGACGATCAAGAGCACCGAGCCCCAGTCTCCCGCCCAACAGCGTGCTCTTGAGTCTCTTAAGGCGTTGACAGACCTGATCAACCAGGCGGTCGGCGATGCCCTCTCTGATATGCTGCTGGTTGAGGCCATCCTCGCTCACAAGGGCTGGACCCCGAAGGAATGGCTTGCCACTTACACCGACCTTCCTTCGCGGCTGGTACGTGTGGAGGTTGCCGACCGGTCGATCTTCAAGGCGTACGATGCTGAGCGCAAGCTCGAGTCCCCTCCTGGCCTGCAGGTGAAGATCGAGTCGCTGCAGTCTCGCTACAACAAAGGCCGGAGCTTTGCCCGTGCCAGTGGCACTGAGGATGCGGTGCGTGTCTATGCTGAGGCTGCTAGTCGATCGGAGGCTGAGGATCTCGCCACTCGTGTTGCGAATGTTGTCCGCGAAGCTGGTTCCGCAACGGAAAGTCTGCAGGGGTAAATTTGAATCATCTCTTGAAATGTATACCAAAAAAGTTTCACATCACATCACTGGCCCAGTACTGGCTTGGGAATATGTCTGAAGGGTTGAGAGAATTGAAAATATCCAGCCATAGAAACATGAATGAATTAATGAATTAACCATAGGAAGTTGGTCTTATGCTGGCGGAGTGCATCCGCAACGGGACAAACTCCGACGTAGCGAAAGGAGATAAAAAAAACAGAACAAAAAACCATTCAAAGATTCTCTAGACTACCTACAAACCTCGCTCTCTAAGAACAGTACGAAGCGTCTCTGCAAAACTCACCACATACTCCTTCTTCAACATGGTATAATGCGCTCCCTGAACATCATGGAAGCGCACATCCTCGCGCACAAACTCCTTCCACGCCGCCAGTCGACTCTGCACCCAGTCCTGCCGGTCCTTTGCAACATGGCTCAACGGATCCGCCACAAAGACATCCATGCACTTGATACTCCCCTCGGGATCATAATCCACCGCCATGCCCTGCATATTCGACGCGAGCCCAATCCAGAGCAGATAGTACTCCTCCGAGAGCCCCAGTTCATCCCACCGGTCCGCATCGCAGTGTTGCCGCAGGTAGCGAATGGCACCTAGCCGGTCATTGTCGCGATCGAACGCACACAGGGCCGACTTATGGGTATACGCCGTGGCCTCATCCATCAAGCCCACGAAGTAGAACAGGTGGATGACGCATTCGTCCCACAGGAGCTCGCGCATGCGGAACTTGATGTGCGGGGGGAGGTTCCAGCTGCCGCAGTACCGCACCTCGTCGCCGTTGCGCTCGAGGAGCTTGGTCACCTCGAAGGCCACCATGCCGCCGAACGAGTAGCCGGCGATGGCGTAGGGGCCGTGCGGCTGGCGCTGCTTGATGGCGTCGTGGTACGTCGCGAAGAGCTCCTGCAGGGAGGTGAAGGGCGGCTCGTTGTTGAATCCTTTGGCGCGGAAGGCGTACACCGGTCGGTCTGTGACGTGGTGGGCGAGGTTGACGAACACGAGGACCTCGCCGACGCCCGGGTGCACGAGCCAGAGGGGCGTCTTGCTGCCGTGGGGTTGGAGCGTCACGACGGGGTCGTAGACGCGTGGTTTCTGCTGGGTGGTGACGGAGACGCTGGTTGCTAGGCCGCGGACGGTGGGGTCTTTCAGGATGTCCGTGAGTCGGAGAGGGTGGGTGAGCTGCAGACGCTTGTTGATGCGATGGATGATGGCGACGAGGTCCATGGATGTGGCGCCGGTTCCGACGACGGAGTCGTTGACGCCGAAGTCATCGTCTTCGGCGGAGATCTCGAGTTGTTCGCGGATGATATCGAGGATGATGACTTCCTTGGTGGTTTCGGGATCTCCACGGGTTTTCTGGCGATACCGCTTGATCGCCTCATCGTTGAGGGTTTGCTGGGCAGTGAAATCCCGTCCCTCCAGCGAGGCCTTGAGCTTTGTGCGGGAGAGCTTGCCCAATGTACTCTTGGGCATATCCTGGCGACGCAATGGCACGGTGCGTGGCCGGGACCGAGTGTGCATGCTGACGACGCGGACAATGTTGCCCTGCGTGTTGAACCGAGCCTCATCGTCGCTCTCCTCGTATGTGGGGAGATAGAGCACCACCACCACTTCGGTGTCCATGGACGCATCGCGTGTGCTGAAGCAGCAGAAATAACTCGGAGTGGCGCCGGCAATTTCCGCCTGCTCCAGGGCAGCATCGAGCTCATGCGGAAGATACTTGACCCCGTTGATATTGATCATCTCCTTCATCCGGCCGTCGAGATGCAAATGGCCGTTTCGGTCGATGTATGCGAGATCGCCCGTACGGAACCATCCGTCCGCGGTGAATGCCTCCTGGGTTGCGATGGGGTTGTTATGATAGCCCGTGAAGACGACGTCCCCCGTCAGCTCGAGACTCCCTCGCTCACCAGCCGCGGCCTCGACGCCAGAGTCGTCGAGTCGGGTCACCCGCATACGCACCCCGGGCATGCATTTGCCCAGGCTGGTAAACTCCAGGTACTCTGCACCGTCGTAGCTTGGACACTGGGAATTGAAGATGCACCCGGCCACTGTCTCGGTCATGCCAAACGAGGGTTTGAAGACGTCTTCTGGGGCCCCGTATTGGCTTAGGAGTTTCTGCAATGCTGCGCAGACTTCGGTCACGTTGGCCTCCCCCCCGGTATCCAAGTAAAGGGATTCGAGGTTTAGATTGGGCTCCAATGTATCGGTGTTGCCCGATTCAAGTTGCCTCCGCAGTTTGGCGCAGAGAAAGTTCGGCGCGAAGGTGCGCGATACACGGTGGCGACTGACAAGATTGAGCAGTTCCGTGGGGTTAACAAGAATGTTCGCCGCGGGGACTTGGATCTGGGAAACACCAGACACAATGGCGAAGATGTGGCAGTGGACCAGGTTGGCGACGTGATCCATGTGCACCCATGAGAGGAATGGGCTGCTGGGAAACCGGAGATTGGCCACGGTTGACTTGCCCTGGAAGGCTGTCAGGAGCTGATGATGTGTGAGAGGAACAGCCTTTGCTGTTCCACTGCTGCCGGATGTCAACATGAGGGCGAGCACATCCTTTGGTGACGGATGGAGTATGGGCAAAACCACATCACCGTCGAGCTTGGACGATTCTCCGAGGATGTCTTCAACGGTTCGGGCATCTATGCGCTTCTCCCCCGTCTGCTCCCGGAAGGGATCCAGGAGGGAGCGTCGAGTGACACAGATCGGCGCATCTAATGTCTCATAAAGATTCACCAGATGTTTCTGTCTGTCCAGCAGGTTATGGCTGAACATGCCGGGTCCGGTGACAGCGGGTATAGCCCCCGTCAGTAGAACAGACCAGTACCATACGATGCAATCCATGGTACTGTCGAAGTGGATCATCACTATGGAGTTGGGATTGCAGAGTCCTTGTTGCAGGAGCTTGTTTGCGTTTGCTTCTGCCTGGTGCAGCAGTTGCTTGTAGGAGAGCGTCTGCGGTTCAGACGGCATGCCGCTGTTGTTCGGCGGATATGCAACGATGCCATGGTCTGTATGTGTGGCAGCAGACCGCAGAGCGTCCACAATGTTGTCAAATGGATAATAGGCTGGTGCAGTGACCACCCCCAGAGCTGAATCAATCATTTGAGACGGCGCCATCTGGCCTACTCGAGTGTGTATGCTTGTGTGAACAGAAAGGTTGGTTAACAGGAAAGCTCAAGAGGGCTGTATGTTCTTGATTGGACAAGTCTTGGACAGCTGCTGTACGGTTTCTACGAATCCCCCCACACACTTAAGTACTCTACACACTCTACATCAGGCAGTGATCCTGTTCAGAAGAGAGCAGGGGGGGAGGGGGGAGGATCACCATAGCCAAGCACTCGTCGAAATGAAGCACGGAAATGGGACCGACACGACCGCATAGTTCAGCTGAAACCGCCAGCTATGGGCCATTACGACGCATTCCCCCTAGCCTTTGACTCACAATGTTGAAGCCTATATTGTCACGCCATTCAGAATACGAGATCGGGGTTACATTTCGGGCTGGACGTCTTCCAAGTGGACCCATTCACAGCCATTCCAAGTAGGTATGTGCTTCATTGCGGGGAACTACAACAATCGGACTAAATTCTTATCGACTGAAATTACACTGCCTGTAAGCATGCTAGCTCCCTGCAGAGCCAAGAAGGCCGGGTCTTGCTGGATACGAAGCCCCTCGTGTGCGAGGGATCTCGCTGCGGTTGTTCGTTCTTGGCTGGAACTTGTGCATCGTAACTTTCTATATATCGCCATGGAACCACGACATCTCGGATTGCTGCCTCCATCCCTGTTCTTTTTGTTTTTTTTTTTTTCATCTACACCCAGGACTTGATTTTATACTATCCTACAATTGTGAAGATGACGGTGGAAAACGCGTCCGAGTCGCAGGGGAAGCAGATATCCCCAGCTAACGAATACTGGTCTCGTCATCTCCGTTCAGTACTTGCTCCTCTGCTAAAGGCTGCTGGAACCTATTCACAGGCCGATCAAGACTCTCATCTAGCGTTCATTGATGAGCATATTGCGCCCAACCTTGGGCCTCTTCCCTGGGAACCCCATGGACAGTACAGCACGCCGTCCTCTCTCGTGGGGTCCCCCTTTGACCCCAGCATCAACATCGTATCCTCTGGGAAAGCCAAAGTCCGGTTTGATTACGACGTAATCAGTCCGGCGGAGAGGACGGGACCAGACCCGTTCGCCGAGCAGCTCGCTCGCTCGATGCTCCATCGCCTGGCGACGCTCCTTGGGGCCGACACCCGCTGGATGGACAGTCTCATGGATGCGCTGTATCTGACTCCTGCCGAGGCGGAAGTTGCAGTGGCGAGAATGCCTCCGGGGATTGCAATTCCTCCCAGCTCCGTGGGCATTGACTTCGACGGGCCCCAAAAAACCCTCAAGGCGTATATCCCCAGTGTGCGCAAGGCCATCGCGACAGGACGGTCGCCCTCGGATATCATGCTGGAAACTCTTCGGGGCTTGGAGCCGGCGGGGGCAGAGCTTGTGCCCGCCCTAGATTTGATCGCGTCGTAAGCCAAAACTCCTTCACAACTTCTCCCCCTGCACAAAAGTTCCCTCTGACTCTGTGTGACAATGCAGATACCTCGAGACCTCCAAGCATGATGTTATACTCCCCCTTGTGGGAATTGACTGTGTGGATCCGGATCCGACGTCTCCCAAGGGTGCGCGGCTCAAATGTTACCTTCATACCAGTAGCAATGCCTTTGCGGTTGTTCGTGACGTGCTCACGCTGGGAGGCCGGCTCAACGACGCCACCTCCCTGAAGAGAGTGGAGATCTTGAAATCTATTTGGCCATTGCTGCTGAACGAGCCGGAAGGGTTGCAGCTGGCGGATGAATCGTGGGCCAAGCCAGAACGAATCAATCGCACAGGTTACAGCGGGATCCAGTACACCGTCGAGATCACCCCTGGAAAGCCCATCCCGGACACCAAGATCTATGTGCCTCTGTTCCAGTATACGGACAGCTCGGCGGTGGCGGAGAAGAACTTTGAGAGTGTTCTGAAGAAGTTGGATAATGAATGGGGTCATAGCGGCAAATACAGGGAGACCATGCAGTCCATCTTGTGAGTTTTTTCTTCTTCTCTCTTTTCTTTTGGCTCTCCGTAGGATCTCTGTCTAACCTCTACAACAGCCAGGGTATCGACAACTATGGGCAGACGTATGCCTCGTTCACATACTCGGAGGAGAAGGGCGTGTATACCACGTCGTATGTAGCGATGCCGATCAAGGAGGAGGGCGGAGGGGGATTGGCTGGGGAATTCGGGATGCGAGAGAATTAGATAGAAGTTGATTTGAGCATGAATACATTGCGTCTGTTCTCCGTTTGAAAGGATTCTCCGCCAAGTAGCCAGTCTGATACTATTCTCTAAATGTGAATCCTTCTTGTCAACGTCGTCAACCATCTTGTGGCGTTCAATCTAGTCTCTCGTATTCCTTCAGGATAGATTGTTCTGTTCCGTGTCTAATAAAGAGTAAAGTCCCACTATCGAATGAATCGACTTTAATCCCGATTGACTTTGTCCTGCAGAGCCTAGCCTCGTATTCAGAGATCCCCCCGGCTGTTCGTGTGTGCAGGATGCCTAAGCTTACGACTTAGCTTCGCATGATATTGCCCTAATTGACCTGCAGCGAGCGTCGGCATTTGAATGCAGCCTGCAGCAGCAGCAGCTCGTATCTGATGACATCGGATGTAACCAAAGAGCCTCAGTGAACTCTTTAATTCAAATTCAACATATCCCCAACCTCCAGAAAACCCTCGATTCTGCAACATGATTGACTGAATCCTCTTTTTTCCGTCTTCTTGTTTTTGATTAACCCCCTCATCAGCCATGCAAGCCGCCCACGTAACCTCATGGGGCTCCCCACCCACGCCGAGCACCATCGCCGTCCTCCCCCCTCCCTCCCCCCAGCAAATCCAACTCAAAATCCTGGCCGTGGGAATCCCCCCCGTAGTCCGCCTGCGAGCCGCAGGTCAACACCCCAGCGCAGCCCACGCCCCCCTGCCCTACGACCCCAGCATCGACGGCGTCGGACTCGACGAATCCACCCTCAGTCTGTACTACATCAGCCCCCTGTCTGCGCCGCTGCTGGCCACCCACGCCAACGTCGCCCGCGACGCTCTCGTGCCACTCGACCGTGCCACCACCAACCCCATCACGGTAGCCGGGCTAGCCAACCCCGTCTCCAGCAGCTGGATGGCGCTGCGCTGCCGCGTCTCCGGTGGTTGCCAGGGGCGCACGGTGGTGATTGTGGGAGCGACGAGCGCGAGCGGACGAGCCGCGGCGGTGGTGGCGCGCGCGCTGGGCGCGGCTCGCGTCATTGGTCTCTCGCGCAACGAGGAGACGCTCGCGGAGGTGGAGGGGTTGGATGAGCGGGTGCTTTTACGGGTGCCGTTTGCGATGCCCGAGGGGATGGGGCCGGTGCATGTCGTGCTGGATTATGTGGGCGGGGCGGTGGCGGCGGGGTTGCTGAGCACGGCGATGGTCGCGCCGGGGGAGGAGCTGCAGTATGTACAGGTTGGGGGGTTGGCGGCACACGATGGGGAGCATCTGTTGCGGCTGTTGGCGCCGGGGTTGATCAGTTCGAAGCCAGTGTGTATTCGGGGGTCTGGGATGGGGAGTTTCACTCACGAGGATCTGAGGAGGGAAATGCCGGGGCTGATGGCGCTGATCCAGCGCATGGAAAGGCCGTTTGAGATCGTGACGGCGCCACTGAGTGAGGTTTCGTCTGCTTGGGAGTCGGAGGAGGCTAAATCGAAGAGATTGGTTGTGGTGTGCAGATCGGAGTGAGATCTTGGATAGAAGAGACTACCTAGACTAGGACACGAGCTTATTGCATGGATTGTAACCGAAATTGGCTCATCGTATTGATGCTCCTTGCCAAGTCAGGGGGAAATACGAATCTGAGTCTATATCAGAGAGTCATGCAACTGTGCGGGGGTACGTGTCCAGCTATATATAGCTATATATACTCATGTACACGAGGAGACCACAGGAGAAACAAGAGTCTCCCTCATTGTTCCTTTCTTTCTTTCTCTCTCTCTCTCTCTCTCTCTCGATATCACCATGGGATCAATAGCCCTAGAGGATCCAGTGGTGGATCCTTCGCCTCTCTTCTCATCTCGTGTACATCGATGGGAGCCCGGTGCGAGTAAGTCACCCGTTCCAATCAGATGAATTGAACTAATTGATTCAATAGTTCGCAGCCTTCTCCCCCTAGAGGCAGTCCCCGGCATGCTCTCCCTGGTGGCTGGGAAGCCCAACCCGGCGACATTCCCCGTGACCGAAATGACGCTGACACTGAGGGGATCCAACGAGAAGATCGTGCTGGATGAATCTGACCTGAGCCAGGGTCTGCAGTACGGGCTGCCAGGCGGGAATCCGGAATTGATCCGGGTTGGTTTTTGGCACTTCTCCTGAATCTCTGAAGAAAAAGAAACCAGGGCTAATTCCTCCCCCCAGTGGTTCGAGGGTCTCCAGCGACGAGTTCACGGCCTTGGAGAAGATGCCAGCTGGAGCTGCTGCATTGGCAATGGCAGCCAAGAGCTCATCCATCGAGTGTTCCAGGTCTTCACAGACCCTGGAGACTTGGTGTTGATTGAAACGTGGGTATTATATTATTACATCTCTGGTAACTTATGATTGAAGAATGTTGAGGCTAAACTGATATTGTTGACATAGGCCGGCGTATCCGTAAGTCTCTCGCGTTCAATCAACTACAAGGAAGTGATTAACTCCCCGCAGTGGCGTCGTGGGATTCCTGCGCGCAGACGGACATCACATCGTGGAGGTCCCCTCCGATGCGCATGGATTAGATCCAGTCGCCCTGGAGAGAACATTGGCCGAGTGGCCGGTTCATTCTTCACCCCGGCCCAAAGTGCTCTATACAACTCCCACAGGCTCCAATCCAACCGGCCAGTCCTGCACCGAGGCCCGCAAAGCCGCCATGTAGGCACAGCCCAATTCATTCTGATCAGATTAATAGAATACTAAGATGATTACCAGTCTCCGGTGTGCCAAACGCTTCAATTTCATGATCCTAGAAGACGATGCGTACTATTTTCTCAACTTTGAAGCCAAAAAAGCCCCGAGTTACCTGGCCCTGGAACGCCATGTCAACGGCGACACCGGCCGCGTGGTGCGATTCGACTCGCTGAGCAAGATCGTCAGTGCCGGCATGCGGCTGGGCATCCTGACAGCTCCCCTCAAGGTCGTGCAGAAAGTCATTCGCATCACCGAGAATATCAAGTACGTTTGTGGAGAGTATTGAAAACAGTTCACAGCTGTGTACTAACCATGGCAAAGTCTCCAACCATCCTCCACCACGCAACTGCTGGCGCTGTCCCTACTGCGATACTGGGACTATTCCGGATTTCTGAATCACTGCACCCAGACCGCCGAGTTTTATCGCCACCGGCGAGACCTTTTTGTGGCAGCCGCCGACCAATACCTCCAACAGAATGCCTCCTGGGAGGTGTCCACCGCGGGGATGTTTCTCTGGCTGACGCTGCGGCTACCACCAGGTAGAGACAGCTTTGAGTTATTGAGGCGACAGGGCATGGAGAGTGGCATTCTGGCCATTCCTGGGGTTGCATTCATGCCGAAAGAGCAGAAGATGTGCCAGATTCGAGTGAGTTTTAGTCTCATCTCCGAAGATAATATGGCGGAGGCGTGTCGGCGCATCTCGAGACTCGTGGAGAGCGCGTGGGAGGAGAAGTCTGGAGGGGCGAGGGAATAGGGGGTCATCTCTTTTTTTTTGTTTTTTATATCCGGAACTCTCGTTGTTTTCATATAAATATTGATAGGGTTCGTTCTATCTATTGAAGTACCATCACTGTTAACCTCATCTTTAACCATAATTTTTCAAGACACAGACAGCGGCTTCTGCCCATAAACAATATACCTATATTCAAATCAGTTCCATCCTGTGCAAAAAAAAAAGAAAAAACAGAACAACTTACACCGGCCAATACGCATGAACCTCCGGGTTCTGCAACTCCGCCCGCAAATCCACCAGAAAAGCAGCAACATCATCAGCCTTCCACCCCAACACCTTGACCAGCAAAACCATGGTGAATTCCTCCAGACGCTGCAAAACGTTGAACAAATTCCAGATCCCCTTGAGCTTCTCCGATTCCTCCTGGGGCCAGGCGTTGGTTGGCCATTCATGCACCACCGTCTGGCAGTGGACGAATCCCGCCTCTCGCATCCACGATTCGTATTTGGTTGGGTTATCGGTGGGGCGGTGCATTTTCTCCGAAGCCTCGATGAGGAGTCGGCCCCATCTGGCGAGAGGGCTGTCCTCTGGGAGAGTGCCATCGTCACAGGCGACGGGGTTGCAGAGTTCCTGCATCTCGATCCAGCCTCCTGGGTTGAGGGACCTATAGCAACCTTAGTTTTAAACCCGGTAAATGGTGAGTAGAAAAAAGAAAAAACCTACTGAAATGCCTGTTGGAAGAGCTTTTGCTCGTCTAGTCTCCGATGGTGTTGACGGCAGTGGATGAAGTCGAATGGACGAGGATATGTCCATGTCTCGTTTGCATCGCTGATTTCTGGGGTGATGTTTGGAGGCAGCAGTCTGGAGGCAGGTCAGCTAAAAATAGGCAGACTTTTCACCTAGAAGAATAGATATATACCCATCATGCTCCATGGAGCTGGAATTGTTGGCCACAATAGATGCAGAGGCACTTTGTTCCGCTGGTTCTGGCTTAGTTCCAATAATTTATCAATAAAGAGGGGGGTAATGAGAGCCCTCCCTTACCAAATGCAAGCACCCAAGTTGCATCTCCGGTTGCGATATCAAGCACTGAAGGAGCTTCTTCGGTGATCGGAGACAGGTACAGTTTTCCCCCTAGTGTCAGATGGAAAAGCTGATGCTGCAAGTCTTCAATATGCGTCCGTATTTCGTTAGTTAGCCATATATATACCACTCTCGACGGGTGAAAGGTTGAATGCGGTTACCAAGTCGCTCCAGCTGGAATTTGAGGTCAGTATCGATGTAGATGATAGCGAGAAATGTAAAGGAGAGAGAGAGAGAGAGAGAGAGAGAGAGAGAGTACGAACCTTGAAATCTCCATCTATACAAAAGCAGCAACAAAGTTAGTTCTGATTTCCACCCTCCTCGCAGTTAATGCGGGTCTTCTACCTCCATCCGTGTATCTCTGAGTGGGCTGGCCACTTCGGTTCATATACTTTTGGACTGACGAAGCTACCGTCGTCGCAAGATTGTCCCTGATCTTGTGTTAGTGATTTGGACATACGGTGGGATGGTCAATCTTACGGGGTAACCTCCAATCCACAAGGATCGTTAGCCATGGTGTATAGCTGCAGTTTAAACTGTTCGTATATATAGATATATATGTATCTAGAAGTATGACTACACGAACCCAGGGGAATCTGACTGACTTTATAGCCTGGAACTGGCTCTGATCCTGGTACGCTTGGCGGGGAATGTATAGGCCGCTACGAGGAGAATACGAGCGCCGTGCGGGGGGGGCGATGTCACATCGACGGTTCTTGGCTTGGGTAGTTTTATTTTTTATTTTGGAGATTAGGATGAGGGAACATGTCAGATTGTTTAGTTACTGATGTAAGATAACTGCCTAACTACTAGTACAATAGGATGTAGTATGTAGTTGGTATACAGTCACGTGCATGCTGAAGCCCTGACTGACGGCCCCGCATCTAACACCGCCGACTGAACTTGGAGATTATTAATTCATCAAGACTCAATATGTCCAAGGCAAAACAACGAACAAAAGCCGGATGTTTCACCTGTGAGTGATATGCTTTGTCGGGCGAACTATTTCTATTTCCCTATACCAATAACCTCGCAGGCAGAAAACGAAGAAGAAAATGCGGAGGAACAGCCGATATGTAATCATTGCAGCCGCAGTGGATATGCATGTACTTGGCCCTCCCAGAGAGATCTGATTGACCGACGAAATCGGACATATGAAGAACAGCAACAGTTATTCCGATCAAATGAAGACGCAATTGATTCCCACTTCGTCTCCCACTCCGCCGCCCGTGGAATCGAGTATGAGCTGCTCCACCACTTCCAGCTTCATTTTCTTTCCGGGCTCTTGAGTCCCGTTTGGAACCAGACGCAGTTTCTGGAGTATCGAGACCAGGTCATGGATCTGTTTCTCACCGTTGCGAGCGTCAAACATGCGGTGCTGGCCAGTAGTGCCTCCAACAAGTATATGCTCTCGAGGGATTCTCGATATGAGAAACTGGCCCTCGGTTACTATTCGCAGGCCGTGAAAGAGGTCAATGCTGCGTTGCAGGAGTTGTGCTCGGAACAAACCATCCCCAGCAATGCACTGGTAGTTGCAGTAATATATCTATACATCCATGATGTTAGTTTCGGCCTCTCTCCCTCCCATGAATGATCTTTCTAGTTAATACAGGGCATCAGCTATGGGGGAAAGACAAGCATGTGAATCCTAGCACACATGTTGCCGGCGCGATGGCGTTGATCAATGCCCGACTCAACCACAATCCCTCTTCATTGTCGATCACTCGGGCTATCGATCGCGTGGCCTTGGAAAGCGTGATATATCAAGCCTTTCTGTTGTCCACGGGGAGACCTTTGACCCCAAGTTTCTTCATTCACCCAAGATGCCTCTCCCGGATAGAGAGCTTACTCGAGCCCGCCAAATCACCGCAATCCAGTCCGATTCTGAGCCTTCCACTGTCGCTTTACCGTCTCATCTGGGACATCGTCGAGCTATGCCACGATCCGACACACACCGAGGAACGCGCCATACAACACTTGGCATTGGAGTTGGCGCGGTGGGAAAATTCCGTGTTGCAATCAAATCCTACTGCCAGTCCCAATCCCAAGTCCGCTGAATCCCGTCACGCATGTTTTCAGACGCTGTACGTTATTGCAGCCTCAATCCTCTTCGGCTGGATAAGTGGTAGCCTTGCTGTGCCACTCACAATGCAATTTCCCGTTCTCGCCAGGTCAGTATTGCCGACACGACTCCCGCCATGGCAGATGAGGCACGCGTTGTCTCTCTTAAACCAGCCAGAGGTCGTCGACCCCTGGGCGCAATCATTCTTAGCGGCGTGGCCAATATTGATTTTTGGCCTTGCCGCTCGTTCCAAGGGAGAAGCGATGCTTATACGGGATGTGCTGGTTCGAATGCGCGACCGAATGGGCTATGGCTTCGCACAGAGGACTTTGGGCGAACTAGAGGTGGAATGGCGCGCCAAATGGAAATGGTGATTTGAATGGATTATCTCTACTCCAGCTTGAAAGACTGCTTATACAGGACGTCTTTCACATTTTGCCGCCCATCCTGCTCCCCCGAAGCCAGATTGGCCGCCACAAACTCACTCCAACTCTTCCGCCCCAGCTTCAGCTGCTGAAAGTAAAAAGACCCTAGCGCCGCGTCAAACGCCTTCACATTTCCCTCCTGATTCTCCTCACTCCACACCTCGCGATGACACACCTCCCCCATCGGCAGCCGCGGTTTCACCTCCGCATAGCTCGCAGTGTCCTCAACCCCCACCGCCATGCCAAACAGCGCGAACGTATTCGCCGGCAGATTCAGCAGCTCGCACATCTGCTGCGCGTGGTTCCGAACCGCCCCCACGTAGCAGATCCCCAACCCCAGAGCCTCGGCCGCAATCGCCGCGTCGATACAAGCCATCAGGAACATATCCATGTTGGCCAGCGCGAGCGCCGGCTGGTGATGTGCGCGCGATATATTCGCCGCGCGATTCAGGTTGGCGCAGAAGACGAGAAAGAGGGGCGCCTCGCGGATGAAGTCCTGGTCGCCGGCGAGCTTTGCGGCCGCGCTCTTGTGCGCGGGGTCTTGGATGGCGATCACGTCCCACGTTTGGAGCATGGAGGAGGTGGAGCCACTTTGGGCGGCGGCGAGGAGAGCTTCCAGTGTGCCTGCGGGGAGGGACTTGGGTAAGAATGACCGGAATGACTTGTGGGTTAGGATGGTCTCGAGGGCGGCTGGTAGATGGTTGGGAAGAGATCGTGAGGTGGATTGGCCGTCTCGATAGCGGGCTTCTACTAGCGAGGAGAAGGAGTTAGGGCTTTTAAGTTTGGACATCTTGTCTCGATGCTGTTGGAGAGTGATAGTGAGTGGAGGGGGGGGGGGGGTTGTTTGAATCTTCTGATCATATACCCTCTTATAGAGAGAGAGAGAGAGAGAGAGATGATACTACAGTGCTTAGAAATCCAGTCTCTCATCTATACAAGTTTAGTCTCACTTAGTATCCACCGTGTGGGGCAGTCACGCAATTATCAATGATTGGACAATAGTGGACAATGGTATTCATTATGTTTATTATATAGTTAATTCGCATATAAATAAATATCGTGACTGTGATAGTTACCTAGGTACTGGGTTGACAAGTGATATACCTAGTATAGTTAGGGCTAAATCGCCATCTCCAACTTCTCCCTATAATCATGTCATCACGCAGGATCGACAATAATAAATCAACCCGACATGCAGAAGATTGCGTAGTTTGCGTCTCTCTCTCTGCGGACATGCAAGGGGGGCGCCTCTGATCAATATGATATTCGTAGCATCGATCTGTCGTCCCTGATATGTCATACAGCCAGCCCTAGGATCAACATGGGAAAACCCCACTTATTCTCTATACTATCGAATGCGCTCGGTTATTTTGGAGCCTTGATAGAATATTTATAGACACCTATGACCATGGAGAGAAATTTATCCAGCAGTTTTCAAGCAGTTTTTCACCTCCCGCAAAACTTGCCTCTACCAACCGAGCCCTAGACAAAGACTACATACAGAATGTCTCCAGTACAAGCTCTGATCTTCGACTTTGCCCATGTTCTCTGTTCCTGGCACCCTCCTCCCAATGCGCATGTTCCGCCCCAACTCCTTCGATCCATCATGTCCTCGGACATTTGGCACAACTACGAGCGAGGCCGACATACCCAGGCAGAATGTTACGCGAAAGTGGCCGAGCGGTTCCCAGTCAGCGCTGAAGACATGGCGAGAACGCTGCAACAGGCGCGCGAGACTCTCCAAATCCACGAGGACACGCTGGCCTTCCTCCAACAGGTCAAGGAAGAATCCGGGGGGGGATTAAGGGTATACGGCATGACCAACACACCACATCCCGAACAGAATGTGATGCAGTCGATCCGTCAGCAATGCCCGGGGTTGTTCGACCACATCTACATCTCCGGGAATGTCGGGATGCGGAAACCTGAACTCTGCTTTTACAAGTATGTGTTGGAGGACGTTGGCCTGCCAGCCGATGCGACGGTGTTTGTCGATGACCGTCTGGAGAATGTCCTGGCCGCGCAGTCGCAGGGAATGAACGGCGTTGTGTTTCGGGATCTCCCCGAACTGCGTCGCCAGATGCGAAACCTCTTGGAGGATTCGGGATCGCGGGGAAGGCACTTTCTCGCAGCGAATGCGATGAAGATGGACAGCGTCACCAACTCCGGTGAGACCATCCGGGATAACTTTGCGCAGCTCCTCATTCTGGAGCTGATGCAAGATAGGAGCTTGGTGCATCTGGAGCCGGGAGAAAGAACCTGGAATTACTTCATCGGTACAAACAAACCCATTGCCAACTGCCAACTGCCAACTGCTAATAAGCGGACTCACCCCTAGGAAGCCCCAAGCTGACGACAGAGACGTTCCCCGATGATATGGATACGACCTCCATTGCTCTCTCTACCCTTCCCATGGAGACCGATCTGGTCTCTTCAGTGATCGACGAGATGGCCACCTTAATTAACGAGGATGGTGTCTGCATGGTAGGCAGTGATTTCCTACTGTATCTTTGCTATATATATACATATAGAAATGTATATATCAATACTAAACCCTTCTGCAGACCTACTTCGACCCAACCCGACCTCGGATCGATCCAGTCGTCTGCGTCAACATCCTCACCCTTTTCGCCCAACATAATCGGGAGCAAGAAGTCTCGCGTACGTTCGACTGGGTGTTGGACATTCTCCTGAATCGAGCCTACCTCGCCGGGACACGCTATTACCAATCGCCGGATATCTTTCTATACTTCCTCACCCGACTGTGGCGAACCTCCCGGGGGAGGGATTCACATCGCCAGCTCACCCGGCCGCTGACCACTCGCATGCGGGAACGAATTGGAGCCGCGGGAGATGCCGCCTCTCTGGCCGCCAGAATCATCTCGTGCAAGGCTCTGGGAATTCTCAACCCGGGGGATTTAGACACTTTACAAGGGATGCAATGTGAGGATGGGAGCTGGCCGCTGGGGTGGGTATATCGGTTTGGTTCTGGGGTATATGTCGGGAATAAGGGACTCAGTACTGCGTTGGCAATCCAGGCCATCGAAGGTCCCTATATTACGGTGGAAGGAGAAGAAGAAGAAGCAAAGGGGTCTTCGTATTCTTCCAGCTTATTAGTATCACCAAGTGGAGGCAATTCATGGGATCTCCTCCCAGAGTACGTCCGGGGGTGGATGAGACCAGTCTTCTTTGCGTTGGGTCTTGCAGGGGTATATAAATCATATAATTAATCCAATATACCGTCGCGCTCCATTCTCCAACGATGCCCATGCACGTATAACACCCACAGCAGACTTGAGGCGAGCGCCCATATTCCGGCAATGATCGTTCCCAGCCATCCGATCCCAACCGCCTGCATCAACGGCAAAGCAGCCGCAACAACGCCAGCCCCAAGAAAACAGCTATACATCGCCAACGCCCCCAACACCATCCCAGGCTGGGAGGCGTGCAGATCCAACAACAGCGTCGAGGCCATATTAACCGCCCCGACACTGGCCCCTCCTAGGAAGAAAAGCACCACCAACGGCCCCGCGAGGTGCACATTGCGGTCCATCACCCAGCCATACCCCAGGAGACACAGACCAGAAAAGTAGCCCAGCGGCAGTGCCAGCTGCAGTCTCGCCTTCTCCAACGGGATCCGCTGCATCTGGCGATTGGATTGCCGGTTCCGCTGCAGTTCCACCCCTGCTTTCTGCGCATGGCGTTGAAAATTCCAATCGGTGAGTTTGCCAAACGCGAACCGGGACACGAGGCCTCCCACAGCGTATGGCAGGTAGCACAGCCCGACCTGTAAGGGGTTCAGCTGGTACTTTTCATCCAGGAGGGCGGGCATCGTGCTCAAGATGGCCATGCTTCCGGATAGGAACACCGCCGTCCACAGGATGAGAAGGCCGAGTTCTCGGTCGAGGATGATTTTAAGCCCACTCCGGAAGGCAGTAGTAGTCTTCTTCTCTTCCTCCTCCTCTTCCTCCTCCTCCTTCTTCTTCTTCTTCCTATATTCCGGTTGACCCCCCCGGATCATCTCCACCACAGGCCGGTTCATCGGATGGCACGGCAAACTACCATTTCCAACAACCGACCGACACGTTTCCCTCAAAAACAGCAAGATGACCAGGAACAGCACGGCGGAAAAGATCGCCAGAAACCAGAAGGTACTTCTCCACCCTAGACACTTGGTCAACACGCCGCCGAGCAGCGGGCCCAGCGCAGGGCCGACCGTCCGCCCCAGTGAGGTAATCGCCACATACCGGCCGCGTTCTGCGCGAGTCACCAGATCGGCGGTAATGGATCCGGCCACCACTGCGGCGCCGGCGCTGCCGAAGCTCTGGAAACAGCGCAGGACCAGCAAGGCGGCGAAGCTAGTTTGCAGGGCTAAGCCGATGTTGACTGCGAGATAGATGAAGAGGCCGAGGAGGAGGATCGGCCGGCGGCCTTGGTTGTCGGAGATGCCGCCTGTGATTTGCGGGACGAGGGCTTGCGCGATCTATTATCGACACATAGATATTGTTGTATAGGTTAGGTTGTGGGTTCTTTGTTGCGGGAAAACGGTATATACTAGTACCATGAAGGTGACGATGGTCAGGTTGATTTTGGTTTGGGAAACGTTCAGATCGTGGGCTAAGGGCACCAGCGCGGGATAATACATGCTTCCGGACGTCGGGGCTAGAAAGTTCACCGTCGTCGCTATGGACAAGGCGACCATTTTCTCTTTCTGCGAGAAGACTGTGTATGGTTCCCCCACTTCTGGGGGAGGAGTCGCAGTTTCATCATCATCATCCTTGGTGGAGGCTGGTTCGGTTTGGGCGGATATCTCGTTCTTCACCCCGGAGCCCATTCTTCTGGTGATGATCAATTCAATCGATTCTGTTTCTGTTTCTTTTTTTTTTTTTTACTTAGCCATGCAGAATGTGGCCCATTAATCTATCTAAAGGGGGAATTCTCTTGCGTTGTCGATCAGGCCTGTTATTGATTATTATTATCATTATTATTAGTCTAGCCCTTACATATCCAATCGATCTAGGTCTGAATGATGAGTCCGACGGCATATATGTTTGTGTCTCTCCATCAACTGATTTATAATAATCCATTTCAAGTTCCTACCAGGATATATGACACCAAGTAGAAATAAATGTCAGTGGAATTCATGAACCCCCAGCGTCTCCCACCATATTCCCATAGATGGTAAACCACCTCATGATGAATCAAAACATGGAGAAATCTCGATACCGCTAGCAGTGGTAGCTCAGTGGTAGAGCAGGCGAGTAAGTTATACCAAGTCAAAACAGTGAAATTTAAAATTCATCACTAACAAATTCAACAGTTGCAGTTCGTCAGGTCAGGTGTTCAATCCACTTTCGCTGCTTTCTTTTTTTTTTCTTTTTTTTTTTTTTTTTCTTTTCTTTCCTGTATTCAATTCATGAAAATAAAATCCATCATTTGAGATATACAATATTGGTGGAATAGGACATCAACTCGAATCTTACGTGCTTTTTTCTACATGAGAAATGCCTACGATAGGATAGGCTCGATACGATCCCTCCTGATATTATCCTGTCAATTAATTCTTGGAAGGCAGAGCTTTCCGAATCGACCATGCACACACAATCTGTGGCCTGGCAGTGGATATAATATTGCATAAGAGAAATCGATTGCCAACGCTCTAAGGGGAGCTTAACTCTCCTCCCAGCTCTTCATGAGATGACAGCTGCATATCCCGAGTCAGTATGATTCGAGAGAAAACATGCCCTAGATCCTTTCTTCATTGTTGCCACCCTCAGCTATGACCAGGGATGTCTTGCTTTCAGCCTATGTCATTACACGATCCCCAAAGTTTATAAATTAACTTGGTTGTTTCGGTCTCTGGTTGTTGTCTCGAGATGGGCAGGGATCGACAGTTTTATTTGAATTTGCCACATGAACCCGGTTGATGGGGGTCCCACCCAGATGACCTTGATGTGATTTTGATTCGATTTCGATTTCGATTTCGATTTCGATTTGTATTTGTATTTGTATTTCTATTTTAATCCTTTGTGTAAGGCTGACAGGGGTGATTGGGAAAGGCCATTATTTGCTGATGGAATTAGGGCTATGACGTAACTCATGATGTCACGCGTAAACAATAAGTCAAGACAATCAAATCAACCGTCGACAATCATATCAAGGGGGGGTAAGAGACCATGCCTAGTGAGGTCATTAATCCTCGAGAGGAAAGAAGTAAATAAATAGGTATATATTAAGCTGTTGTTTTTCACCCTTGATCACCCTCTTCTACCAACCATCAAACCTCAATCAAGAATTACCAATTCTCTCTACTCTCTACAATCATCATGACCAACCTCATTAACAAGGTGAAGGAGGCTATCAAGCCTAGCCACCACGGCGACCACTCTTCTTCTTCGCACGCCTCTACCACCTATGACTCTCCTCAGTCGTCCAACCATGGGCCCCACGACAGCAACATCATCAATAAGACCGATCCTCGTGTCGACAGTGACCGGGACCACCTCACCTCTACTACCTCTACCACTGGACACAATAGCACCATGACTGGACACGACAACACTATGGCTGGACACGATAATACCATGACTGGGCACCATAACACTACTACTGTACCCAGTAGCACGATGACTGGACACGAAACCATCCCTCATTCCTCCACCACCACCACTCATGCCAGCCCTAAGGAAAACAACAGCACCTTCGGAGACTTCGGCAACTTCAGCAACGACATCAACTCCCGCACCGCCAACCGCAGCCACGACAATACCAGCAGCGAATTTGGCCAGGGTCGCTTCGACGGGGATGTCCATAAGGCCAGCATTGGGGGCTATGGCGTGATCGAAGGAGTCTCGGGCAGTAAGGGCCCTACCACCACCAAGCGGTTTGAAATGGCCCAGCAAACTGGTAGTGCTGGTCCTGGGAGCAGCTACAACAGCAGAACGACTGCTGGTCCTCATGACAGCAATCTCGCCAATAAGATGGATCCTCGTGTCGACTCGGATCTGGATGGTTCGATGACTGTTGGGTCTTAGCATCAGCGGGTGTAAATATATATATATACATATATATATTCTATGGGTGGCATTTGTTTGATACCTTAGTTTTAATGAGTTATGATAGGGTTTCTTTATATAAAAACTTTCCTGATACATGTCGGTATTTTTTTTTAATGAGTTGTGGTAGAGGGTATTCTTCTCGGTTATCTCCTCTGATGTATTCCTGGAGATATCTGGGTGCTTTTAGAAGGTTGTTGCTGGGAAAGTAGCAGTAATGGAACCAATGATGTTATAGAAGCAGGAATAAAACAGAAGGGAAGTAAGTATTGGTTGTGAATTTGTTATTGAGAAGATCAGACCATAGTTGGAGATATAGAGATAGTACATTCTCCATGATCTCCCCCATTCTACCACCATACGATAGAGAAAAGAAAAAAGTCAAAGACATAAATATACATGAATTGAAATGCTCCCATAGAAATAATAACCAGAAATAATAACCAGAAATAATAACCAGAAATAATAAACCGAAAATAGAGGATTTTACCCATTAACCGGGAATCCAGTCTTGCAACCTTCCTCCGCATAAAGACCATCCGAAATATCCTCACAAGTCGCTCCATTCTCTCCAATCATGTACGCCCCATCCGAGTACTCGATGTTAAAGTACCCACCCCCCAGGCCAAAGTCAACGGATGAAACCTTGATGTCGTAGGGCAGACCGAGGTCGTTGATCCAGTACGGAATACCACAGTCGTTACCCTCGTTGTCCGGGGAGTATGTTCCCTGGGGGACGCAGTAGTTGTCGTAAACGATGAAGGCACTGTTGCCAGCCACGCCGGCTAAGGCATTCTCGCCATTGAACGTGGGGACCGAAACGGCACTGTTGTCCATGGCAAAGGTCCAGCTGTCGGCGCCCTGGGGCTTGCAGAGGGCCTCTCTGGTTTCGGGCTCGGTCTCTGGCTCAGTCATGGTGTTGTGGAGGTCGCAGTCGGCGCTCACGAGGCCAGCGATGGCCAGAAGGGCTGCGAGCTTGAGAGGTTGGGCAATCATGGTGGATTTAGATTTGAAGAGTTGGAAGTTGCAGTTGAAGTTGAAGTTTGCAGTGGAAGTGATTGTTTGGATGGGGAATGGAAGGATACATTATTGAAGTTGCAGATTTGAGCTACCTTTTATAGACATTTCAAAGGCCATTCATTCCTTTCGTTCTCTTCTGATGAGAAGTCAGCCTATCTGTGTATATCACCGCTGTTGACGTAATTATCCGAATAAGGCGTTTTTGCCCCAGGGGGATCGTCTAGGATGATCAGTACTACTGAAGATATGATCATCATTATCATCATTATTATTATTATTATGATCACTATGAAGACCTTTAGACTGCGGGGAAATAAATCAACAGCGTCAGAATTAGGGCCAAAATCCGCCGCCAAGGCTCAGTCCGCCTGCCAAGAAACGTGGGATTTTTATCCTTGTCTGGGGGCCAGTTTTGGTCGGAAAAAGATGGAGATCTTAATTTAATTTTAAATAAATACCGATAATAAGAATCAAGCTTTGAGGATCTTTCTATAGATGGTGTCAGGAAAAGCATCATGCTTTTGGTTCGTAGAGGAGATACGTAGTCCGATCAGGTAGATACTAGGAATGAGGTAGCCTTGTAGCCTTGTAGGTCTCCCAACATTGACAATGTCATTGTTGGTTCACATATCGGATACTCTTGATGATTCTATCCATTCTATCCATATTATCCATTCTATCCATTCTATCCATTCTATCCACTCCATCCACTCCATCTACTCCATCCACTCCTTCTACTCTTTCTACTCCTTCTATTCTACCCTTAATAACTCCACGCAAAACAATAAAAAAAAATGCCCGTTTTGCAACACATCTGCTGCTGCACTGTCAGTTCCATGTCGGTCAAAAGCCGCAAAAGCAAAAGGATCAGGGCTCAACTCGTCCGTCAGTGTGCCTGCAGACTTGATTTATCCTTGATCACAGTCGACCAAGCCAAAGATACTATCTCCCGTCTTCTTCGGCGGCTTAATCTTTCCTCTAGTCCAACCGGTCTAGAGAAATGGTTGTGGAAGACCAACCAGGAAAACCTGGAATTTTTGATGCCGGAAAGTTTTGGTATGTTTTTGTCATCATCGTCATCATTACTATTATCAGGTGGAAGATCTTAACCTTATATATATCTATATAGAGAATTTGATGGAGGACTTCGTCCTCGCGATTCTTCCTACATCTGCCAACTCAGCCTCCATTCGACCCAGGCTGGACGCAATATGTTTACAGCTTTTAGCAGTCACAAGGAAGAACCAGCGCAAGGCAGTAATCGAAACACCGTACTGGCGTTCCAATTCAACCATCACCAGCCCTGTGGATCCTGTCCTCAAGACATCGGTAGACTACATCTTGTGGTATGGGCCGCGTGAGGAATGGAGCACCCAACTGGTGATCATTCGTCGTGACAGGCTGATACATGATGAATCCTGGGCAGCCCTTCCCGCCATGGGTAAGTTTTCGGCCTCCAATCAATCCTGAGTGAATATAGTACTAACTACTACCAAATAGCCATCATTCAGGACGCCCGAAAAGCCAGGGGCTATGAGAGTGGGGTCTATGGGGTTTGTACGGATAGCTATACTTGGACTTTCTTGCACCTCACTCATCATGGCCAGGTAAGTTTTTCTTTTCCTTCTTTCTTTTCTTTTTTCTTTTTCTCTTTTTTTTTTTTTTAGGAAATATCCCCCAGACAGGGCACCCGGGAGAAGTAAGCAAACTCACACGATAATAATGCGTAACTTATAGGTATCTAAGCGCTGTCTATTCTGGAAGGATGACAAGCAAGCAATCATCGGCCTGCTCTACCGAATCATTCAGCAGTCCGTTAAGCTCTACAGGTAGCGACAGAACGACTCGAGAACTCGGGAGCGGATGCTCGAGGACTCTTGGGTACTGGTGTCAGATTGAGAGGAGGTGGAATTAATAATGGTGATGATCATGAGCAAAGATACTAGGCTTATTTGTTATACCTTAGCTATATTAATGATAATACCGATTGTTTTCTTTCCATCTCGAGTCACGTGGGGGACTTGTACCCTAAATGTCCTTTAATATCCATCCTTAGACCGATTCAGAAAAACAAACATAAAAAGACCGGGAGACTTCCCTACAGCTATGCGCCACCGAATTATCTTCTATCTTCTGACCTCCCTGTCCAAAGCCAAGAGTTCAATCAAGGATATTGACATCTATTCTAGGGATTATAATATGATACTAATATCTGTGAATGTGCTTACTGAGCATACCATCTGTCAGATTTAGGCGTATGTTATCTAAACTAGGACAGGAATGCAACAGAATATCTTCCGTCCTGACTTGACTTATCTGATAGTGACCCTGAGTGCTGGGAGGGTGATCCTGTGGGATCGGCCTTTTTTTTTTTTTTTTTTTGAGAGCCCGTTCACGGTCAAGGGCACGGTTGGAGGGGTGCTTTGTTGGCACTTTCCATGGTAGATGTAGTTTTCATAATAGTCCATATAGGGTTGATTCTACACGACAAATAACATCAAAGCATCAAGAAAATACATCACATTGCATGGATACGGTAGACCCTTTCATTCCCATCATCACCTGCCTCGCGCCAGCTCATCTCGAATCGCATCCCCTCAAACAGCCTCTCCGCTTCCATCTCCTTCATACTCAACCATTCAGTCCCCTCGGGAACCACCCTCCGTGATGCAATCTCACTCCCAGCCACCAGGCTGGCCACGCCGGCAATAGATCCAGAATCATGCATCAAGGGCGCCGGCTTCCAGGTGAGGAATGATGCAATGGCACTGCAAAAAAAGATAAATCCGAGGAGGGATTGCAAGATGATCGTGGATCGGCGGTCTTGTCGGAGGACGGAGCGGGGTTGTACAACATCCGCCTGGAAAGTCAGGCTGTCGTCCTGGTCCTGGATAGAGCGAGACTCGGGGTCGCCCAGATCAACCTGGCTGGTATTCCCAATCTCATGGCGCATCTTGGATGAAATGGCAAGGGCCATATACGTGGCATAAATCTGGTTGGTGCGATCGAGCAGTCGCTGAACAGAGCCCCGCCCTGTCATCTCAGCGGCCGGAACACCATCCACTCCGAGGATGGCAGTCTGGTAGAATGGGTCCATAAAAGAGCGCCAGGTTATGACAAAAACTGCAAGGCCCCGACTTGTGTGGTATTCGGGTCTGTATTGACGGGTGTCGAAGTCACGGCCATTGCTAAGGACGTGGGCGGTGGGTTCGTCGGGGGTCGGGGGTCGCGAGAGGTCCAGGTCCAGGCTGGGGAGAAAGAAAGTGGCCTCTGTCATGACTTCCTCGATCACCTGGTCGCAGACGCCAGCGGTGATGTTGCTCGGGTCGGTGCCGCCGGGCACAAGGTGACCAAAGATGATACCGACACTGGGACAGCCGTCTGGGTTTTGGCCACCGTAAAAATTAGTGTATGGTTGATAGATACCAAAATCTTGGTCTAGATACTCCGTGGTGAAGGAGTCAGCGACACCCCACTGTAAGTATTGGTGGTAGAGGGCGTCTGTAGTCTGGTTGTGTGGAACTGGACCCACGTGGAGGTCCGTAAAGAAACCCACGTACGCAGGCTTGGTGTTTTCAAATTGGATCGTGCGGTTGAACCGGAATTCGGTTGAATTTCCATAGACCCCATCTCGGAGACAACCTGGATACAGGCTGGGCAGATCAATCGCCGCCTGGATGACGGTAGTAGAGGACCCATTATTCAACCGGCGCGGGTTCAAGGTGACAGAATCGAGGATGGTGCATTTCAATCGGGGTCGCACGGTGGGGACCCGGACGGTCATGCGGGAAGTCTCTTGATTCGTCTGATTTAGGAATTCGGTCCCAAGGTCGGGCAATAGAAGACTTGGGAATGCCATAGTGTTGTGCGTGAATGACGGAAAGGTCATGTTACTATATTCGGTTAATTCTTGAACCATAGAAGCGCCATTATCCCACCATCCATCTTCACCCCAGGTCAAATTAAACAGGTCACTTCTATGTACAGTTGCGGTTTGCGACACCGTGGACTAAGATGGAAAAAGTTAGTGGTCAGTGAAAGATAGGAAAGACCCAAGAGCTTACACTGGTGTCGATCCAGAAAAGCGCCGGCACAAGGATGGTGAGGAAGCTCGCCGTGAGCATAGCCAACACTCCAAAAACGACGGGGGGTTGTCTATGCATGATACCTTTCCACAAGGTCACTAATGGCATGTCCCGGTTGTAATTCGCGAAGATCGATTGTTGCTGGGATCCACTCCCACGCGAAAGAACTCGGTACGGAGCAAGCGACAAGACGCCGGCGCCAAAAGTCCCATACATTATAGAAGTGGCTAGCATCAAGACAGCTGGGACATATCGAATAAACAGATCAGAGGTCGTATTATTCGGGAGCTCGAGGATGCCACCGGGTCGATTAGAGAGGACTTTTAGAACCGCCAGTAATATAACGAGGATTGGCGCAGCTACCAGAATCAAAACACGGAATGAGACAGTTTCCCCAAGAGGCTTCCAATAGTCCTTCGTGGTTTTGATGGGTCCGTCCGGGGCTTCGTTGTCTCGGACTGGTGGGTCACCATCAACATCGAGGCTAAACGTATGTCCCTGTCCCTCGCCATGTCCGACTCGTGTTCGGAAACGTTGACCAGTAAGCCTCTCCTTTAGAGTAGCGTCATCCCAATAGCCGCTGCGGTCAAGGAGCTGCGTCAATCGATGGCTGCCAGCCAGGATAGTGGCAATTATGCCTATGGAATCCGGACTACGGGGCACTACCTTGCGCGGCCCAAAAACCATAGTGACTATGATCAGACATGTCATTAAGAAAAGGCATGTCTCCATCACCACAAGCGGCTCCATCTGAACGAAAAGACGGTCTTCCTGGTGTACTGCCGTGCCCACCAGCTCTGATGGAAGGGATACGAAGGCAGGGTCTCCAATCGCAAAGTCATAGATCAACACCATCACGGGACTGAATGTCGCCTTGGCTCGCTCTATAAGGTGGCTTGGATTTAACAGGGAGGAATAATCTCCTCTGTCACGTTCAGATAGCATGAGGCGAAACCAGGCAGCGGTAGCAGGATCCAAGCTCTGGTCTGCCCCAAATCTATTCTTCTCTGTCTCCAGGATTGGAAAGAATAGTGGATCCCATATCTTGGCTCCGTCATCCTCGTTGCCGTAGAACGTCGGATAGCGGAGGCTGGGTGCAATGGGGGTGGCCCGTAGTCCGGGCCCCCGCCGTGAGCGGGGATCTGACGGGTCGATTTCCACCTGTGCTGTTTTGAAGTCATAATCCCGGGAACATAGAATCCCCGTGATTGACTCCACCTGAATCTCGGATGACTGGGCGATCACTGGAGGGTTGGTGTGAGTTTCGAGGATCTGCTGGGCATTCGGGACGAGATCTTGATGGTACCGCACGTCTGCCACAGCAAAAAATAGGTGGTCTTTCGATTTGTTTTGGCCTTGACAATCAGGAGCGAGAGGTAACATCCGGGGGGAAACCAATCGATGGGGCAATATGCTACGTTGCCGGTCCAAGAGTGTTATGTTTACAGGCGTCTGTTTGCCGGCAGAGCAGCGTCCATCTGCCGTTTCGAAGTCAAGCTGGATCATATCCGTCGTATTTTTTGTCAAATTCCAGGAGACAGAGCCTTCGGTGCACTGCAGTGAAGGCCAAAACCCGGTGACGTTGGTCGCCAACTTGGTTGTCTTTGGGGGCAGCGGATCCTTGGCCTTGAACGTCTGAATGGCAAACGAGTCTGTTAGCCCATCGGGAAACTGCAGTCCCTGATTTAACACGCCGTAGTATACTTCGAGTGGCCCTTGGCGAGTATACGGCGAATCGGACTTCCCAAAGACTCCACTCAAAGGATCTACCGAAGGCACTACTATCACCGAGCCATTTGTGACATGGGCTTCATGAACAGTCAATATACCAGTGGAAAGAGCCGTCTATTGACTCTTATCAGTAGGTTTGCTCATCCCAGCAACAAGGTGAATTGTCTTGCCTACCATCAGTCGGAGCAGTAAGACTCCCGTGATAGACCCAAAGACTGCCCAGTGCTTGCGCCTCAAGGCAGACCAACAGGCAAAGACTTGAATCTGACCGACATAGTCTATCATGACGGAATGATTGGCGTCTGTCCAGTTTTCATACAGCGCCTGCCAGGGACCCAGCGTCTTGCACCAATAATCAACCTGTCGCCACAGACCTCCCAACAGAACTAGGACTACTCAAATCTCTTGGTTAGTTTCGTGCAATGTAATTCAGGACCAAGTCGATCGGCATACCTACAGTAGGGCCATATTTCCAAGAATATTGGTCGCCTTGTGCAATGGGAAACCCATTTTCCGTCTGTGCTAGATGGTAGAGAATGCCCAGCAGGATCATGAGAGTCAGGAAGATCGCAAGAAAGCCCGCTAGTGCGGCGACTTTCAACCAGATGGGGGTGAACATTGGCGGTTGTGATGCGCGCACCTCCCCATCAGGCCGGTCATTTTCCATGACTAATTTTGAATTCTTGTTGAATTGCCGATCGCGGGGTACAAGACGATTGGTACTAGCATTCGAGGCCAGCGGGTTGTCTTCCACAATGGGGCGTAGAAGCTGGAGCTCATGCATAGTATTCAACGCATTGGAAGGGCGATAGAAAGGGGAGAAATTATAGACAATCCCAGGGGACCCGTCCGGCTGATATTGACCGGACTATCATGATTAGATATGGTGTAAACCCTAGTTTGAAGATGGCTTGGCCCAGTGTCGATCAGAAGTTGTCTCCAATAACATTTCAAGGTCGCCCGCTCGAGTCCGGGTTGAATTGGGTTAAAGCACGAATCATCTCACACACCTACTTTCTTGCTTCGAGATGCAAAATGACCTCCGCAAGCGCACTTTGACGGGATATATTATATATTTAGATTGCATTGTTTATATCAAAAGGAAAATAGTCCAAGCAAATCAATCCATCAATCAATCGTGGCAACAGTTGGTCTCACGGGGGATGAGCCCAACCTGCGTGGTTAGAGCCATAGCCGGTTTACTTGGCTTAAGCATTAGCGTCTTGTTATTTTGTGTGTAGGGGAGTGGGTTAGACGATCCCCCTGTCAGGAAGAACGATTCGGGGATTAAATCAGGACAGTCAGGACACATCATGATAGAAGAAAAAAAAGGGTGATCGAGAATAGTCAACGTGTTGGAGGATCGAGGCAAAGTCTGATTTGCTCGGTAAACAATGGATATGAAGTCGATCAGCAGGGCTGAAAATGAATGTTCTTGCATTGGAGTTGGGAGGAAAGAGAGAGAGGGAGAGTGAGAGAGAGGGAGAATAAGTAAGGAAAAGAGAGAAGGACCGACCCCCGATTCGAACGCGCAGCCTTGATTCTCAGGAATCAAATTCCCTCCATCGTGCTGACTGGATGGATCCAAGAAGTGGATCCTTCTAATGGAAGTTCAAATCCAAATCTATCCCGGTTGGCCCATGAGGCAGTTCCCTTGTCAGCAAAGTGGGTCAGAGATTGTATCCAAGCGGATATACCGCCATTATCCCCGAGCCGACTTGGATGATGCAATAAGAACAAGCGGGGAATGGAAGGTATTTAAAGGCGATGAAACGCAAAGAGAAATAAGTCCAGGAAACCCAAACACATCGCCAATTACTACAAATCCACCATATCAAAACGCCCAGAATGGTGAAAACACTTCCGTTTGGAAACATCCAAGTGCCTACCCCCGGCTTTGGAGCCATGGGATTGAGCTTCGGCCTGGGTAGCAACTTGAGCCTTGAGGAGGCGGAGCCTGTGTTGTTGAAAGCCATAGAGTTGGGATGTACCTTTTGGGATACTGCCGTAAGCTCCTTGAGCACATACTACCTACATACTAGTAGTATGAAATGAATGTTCTTGCATCTAACCAGGTCTCAATCAAGGTTGTCTATCAGGCAGGTGTCAACGAAAAACTCCTCGGAGACTTTATCAGAAAACACAATCTGCGTGACAAGATTTTCAGTACGTCAAACAATGAGATGGTAAATCCAGGCTAATCTGATTGACTAGTTGCGTCAAAGTGCGGCTTTAACGCCTTCGGGGACGGTTCACTCACCAACTCCGCCGCCCACATCAAAGAGTATATCGAGGGAACCATCGAGAGACTTGGCTTTACTCCGGATCTATACTATCTCCACCGAATTGATCCCCGTGCGTATATAGCCCATAGTAGGGTCATCTTTCCCGCTAACTATCGAGTGTAGAAACGCCCTTGGAGGAGTCCATCGCCGCCCTGGATGATATCCGCAAGGCAGGCAAGACCAAGTATATCGGTCTTTCGGAATGCTCGGCGGCGACATTACGCAAGGCCAATTCGAGTAAGTCCCTCCGTTTAGTAGCTATTCTCTGATCGTATGGTTGACCTTGTCATCAGTCGCCAAGATCGATGCAGTTCAAGCCGAGTATTCGGCCTTTGAGACTGTGCACGAGACGGATGGCCTGTTGGACACCTGCCGGGAATTGGGTGTTGCCTATGTTGCCTACAGCCCCCTTGGGCACGGTTGGCTAGTTGATAATTTCGACTACAAGTCACCGGATGACTTCGCACCGGATGATTTCCGTCGCAGAAGTGAGTTGGTCCCAGGATTCAGAATCATCCACTCTGCAATCCCACACCTGCTAAACCCATATAGGTCCCAAATTCCAAGGGGAAAACTTCTACAAGAACCGGGAAATTGTCGAAGAAATCAAAAAGCTTGCCTCTCGTAAGAAATGCACTATCAGCCAGATCGCGCTCGCATGGGTGGCGGCGCAAGGAATGATCGCCATACCTGGCACGACCAAGGCCCAGCGACTGGAGGAAAACTGGGCCTCGCGGGAGGTAGAATTCAGTGCGGAAGAAGTTCAAGAGATGCGAAGAATAATCGATACGGCGAAGCCTCATGGGAACAGATATGCTCCGGCCCAGCAGGCAATGGTCGGAAATTAGAGATTGTGTCACTGGATGGTAACTAGGTGACTAGGTACTAGTTTTCTCTCATGCCAAAAGTGTCTTCACGCAGAGATTCTCAAAATGTCCAACAAGGGAGCTTGGAGGTAGAAAATTAAAGACTGCTTCCTATATAACCCTACCTACTCCATTAGGTTTATTAGAATAGTGGCATTTTCCAGATATCCGATTATCATCGCTTCGTCTGAATTTAATGACTTCGAGTACAAGACTAACGGATATGGTAGAGCTGGAAGTTCGATCACTTGGTTCGTTCTCGGACATAGAAGGCCGTTCTCAAGTGCTTTCTTGGATCTCCTAAGCGCTAGGGGTCAATTCAGATTGTTTGGCCTGTGAGGAGATAGGACTAATTGAATATCTCCGACAGAAGTCCGTCAAAGTCAGACATCACTGCAACACCTTCGAAATCTATCTGTAGAAGGTCATCAAAGATGTTCGGAAAATCAAATTCAGTCGTCTGAGCAGCCGGGTTCTGTGGACTGTTGCTATGTCGTCCATTGGAGTCTGGGACACCGACTCGACGAGCCTCCGGTACCTGATTAGCACGTGCGGATGCAGTAATATCAATCTCGCATTGTGGCGGATGTCGTGTATTTTCCTGAGATAGAACTACCGCAGAAGCTGTGGGCTGGTTGTTTAGCAGTCTCTGGATTGTGACGCTGGATAGTTTCACAACGCAATCACGCGCTCGCCCGGCCTCGGCCCAGTGCTCTCCGATGCTGCTGAGAATATTCTGCGAAATGTTGAATTTGGGGAAGAGTTCTTCCACCTGGATTTTCTTTGCTGTTCTTGGGAATTTCCAGATACGGTTCAGCATTACCAATGTACCGAGAAGGATGGAGTGGACCACAAGCCGGCTATATAGAAGGCACCCAGTAGAATACATTTCCCCAAACCCCTCAATGAGCTTGATGGCGCAGTGAAAACACGTGTCGAATATTTCATCTGCAGGGTTGGGGATTCCAGGACTTGGCCGTAGAAGTAGTATCATTGTCTCGTAGTATTTGATTTTGCAATACTGTGTCATTCCGTTCCCTGAGTCTCTTTCTTGCTGCGGAACTTGAGAAATCCAGGTCTGCAATGTCTCCATCATGTCCTTCTGCCAGGTTAATATGTCTCTAGGCGGGGGGAACGCATAAGCAGGGGCGTCTCGGCAGATACTGTGCATGACATATTTGATTTCCGAGTTCAGTCGTGCTAATCGGAAGAGATGGATGGAGTATGACATGTGGGATAGAGACTGTGGTTCGCTGACCAACTCATGGCTGAACCCTCGATCGGAGAGAACTGCATCGGAGATGTTCATAGGGAACTAGATACCATGTTTTTAGTTTGGAACAAGTATGAAATCATCTGAGGACATTACCCGTATGTCGCATGCTTCGTCCCTGATCCCAATCGGCCGACCCATCATTGTGCATATCGTCCGGTCGAACATGTAGGCTACCCAGAAGACCCGGGTTCTCATCTCCTGGTCAAACACTGAGATATTAAACGTAGGGAATGCCCGAATATCACGCTGTAACCCGAGGTCAATCACACTAGCCAGGCATTGGTAGTTAAGACTCCAGATATTGATATTGCAGGACGGATTATACAAGGCGTATACCATGAGCAGCAACAAACATTGAAGTGCAGTAAACGACCCATCGTTGCAAAAGTAGTCAGCATGCTTCATGGCAGATGCATAATAACCTTCCACGGGAAGGTGTACTTTACACTGACGTGATAGATTCAGCGCCGCAATTGCTAGGACCATATAGACCTGAAAACTTTCCAGGTGATTGTCGTCACCCTCCGCTGCATACACTCGCTCGAGAGCCGCCATATGAGATTCCTCATGCAAAAGAGGATACAGGAGATGCACGGTACGAAAGTACTTCACTGATAGCTCTATAGAAATTTCTTTTTGCGGTGGCAGTGATACTGGCGCGCTCAGCAGCTCAACGGATAGTCGAAATATACTGGAAGTGCTCGCTGCTCCTGTAATCGATTCCACATGCCATCCTGCCTTGGAAAATAAGCGCTTAGCGAATGGGAATCCGCTAGAAGGGCCAATGTACCGAGGATCTCCTCCAGAAGACAACGAGACCAGGCCAATCTCGTGCGCCTGATAGGGCTGTGATGTAGATTGGTCAAGCGAAGTCGAGTCGAGGTAGCTTTCTTGGTAGGAACTGTCTGTCCTGTGCTCTAACCCATGCTGTGTTGCAACGTGGCTGCTCTGGGAACCAGTACCTTCCATGGACTCATTCGGTGTTGTCTCCTGCAATATTTCCGTCTGACCTTCCGGGCCACGATCAAGGTCAACATTCGAGCACCTTTCCCGTACAATCGACTCCAGCCATTTTATTCGATTTTCCATGTTTGCAATGTACCTGGATGTTTCAGCATGATGTCATGGGCGGATCGGAGAAGATAACCCACGAGCGATGAACTTCCTGTCGCCCATCGTTGACACAGGCGATGCCTGCCTTTTGGCAGGAGCCACACGACGGTATATTTCCATCACACTAGACAGAATGTGAGTCTTGTTCTTACTGGTGTAAGTGGCATTTGCATTTGATATCACATACACGAATTTTTCGTCTCTGGCAGCGTCGGCATGCGGCCCGGTTCCGAGGTCTCCTGGGGGAGTCCATCTACTCGAAGAGATAGTCACGATGAAGTTAATTTATACGTTTAAATTGAGCGAAAGGGTTGACGATGACTGAATCTAATAGTAATAACTAATAGTAATAATGAAGAGAGGAAAAAGGGACGTCGGGATGTCTCCGCAAGTGGAATCGGAACAACTCCGCGGCCGAAGACTCGATCTAAACCAACAACTGTGGGAAGTGGCACATATATTCGTCTTCCTCATCCACCTCGAAGTCAAACCGGATTAAATCTTCTTTGAAGGGGAACATGTAGGTAGAGGTTACCCTGGAGGAGTGAGTTTCGTGAGCCAAATATGCAACCTGATAGTGACATACCGGTGATGCTCGTCACTGGCCTGATACTCTGCCAAAGCTTCTCGATCTTCGTGGTAGCTCATTAGGGCTATTTGGAATCCTTTGCTGCGCTCAATAGGATCTGTCAGGCTGGGACCGCCAACGATTAGGCGGCCTCCTTTGACACATGAGAGACTCTTTAACTTCTTGAGCTCCGTTACAAATTTGTTTTTGTGTTCTTCACTGACATCTTGGCGGAATTTAAAGAGGACTAAACAACGTGAGGTGGGTTAGGTTGTTTAATGAATGAATGAATGACCAGTGTGCTCGGGGATTTCAACTAACCGATATGGATTAAAGTCATAGTGCCGGATGTAGGTACTTGTGAGTTCCAGTGAAACGTCTGATATTCCAAGTTGTCGTCCCAGCTTAAATACTTTATCTATCATAAACCCTTCGCGGATGCAGGCCGACAGTTTGCCCTAAAGCGGATCCACTCCGCTTCTTCCGAGCTCTCTCTTAGATATCATTTAACATGGTAAACTACATCATTCCACTCCAATCATCACGCCCTCCCAGTAAAGGAAGTGATTCCACCATCCACCACTATATTCTGCCCCGTGATGTACCCTGCCTCATCGGATACCAAGAATAAGGCTGCATTTGCCACATCCCAGGCATCCCCCATCCGTCTCATAGGCACCTGTGGATCCCGCATTCTCATATATTCCGCCTCGTTACCTTCAGGACTGTATCGTCTGGCAAGGGCTCGAGTATAGGGGGTATAGATTAACCCCGGGACGACTGTGTTCAACCTGACTTTCTTCTCTGCGTATATGACAGCGGTCGTCTTGGTAAACTGCATGATCGCCGCTTTCGTGGCCGAATAGGCAACCTGGGGTTTTCCAATATACCGCAGGCCGGCAATGCTCGAAACATTGACAATTGACCCCCCCGTCTGTTGCTTCTCCATAATGGGTAGGACAAAATGGCCGGTCAAATACACGCTTTTCAGGTTTAGGTCGACTTGCTGATCCCACACTTCCTCGCTCATATTTGCAGGACACCCTGGTTCAGACTTTCCGACATTGTTGACCAGGATATCAATTCGACCATATCGCTGCATGCATGCGTCCACTAAAGACTCCACGGATGTCGAATCGGTGACGTCGGTTTCTAGGACGTTACAGACGCCGCCTTCTTTCTCAATTCGAGCTTTCGTCCTTTGAGCCGCAATCAAAGTGCGGTTACCACCGAAAATGATGGCACCCTGTTGGGCCAACTTCGTTGCAATTGCTGCACCGATGCCCCATCCCTCTTCGGTTGTTTGGCCGAGGCCAGTGATGAGGGCGACTCTGCCGTCTAATCTTAACATTTGTGAGAAGCTGAAGATATTGGGGACAAGAAATGCCGAGTCAAAAGATGAGAGAAAGCCTCAGATTACGAAATATTCAATTCTTTCAGGCTGATGTATTTATGTTAATATTTCTTCCCCAAAATATTTCCTTCACGGACCATATCCGTCCGCGGAGCGGGATCTCCGTTGATGACGAAGTCTTCGTAGCTTCCAGGGATTTTGAATGCGACTTATAATTAACCCCTCTTTATTTCTTTCTTTTTCTTCTTCTTCTTTTTTTTTTTTTTTTCCATCTGTCGCAGTCATTCTTATTTTTGGTCTTACTACTCAAATTCGGAACACTGTGCGGTTCATACGGGAGTCATCCGTTGTGTATAATCCGAGTTCTGATATAATACTGCCTTCATCCTTGAATTGGCAATCCGACATTAATTAATATGGAAGAAGCGTAAGGCATTACACCATATATCTCCATCGGGTAATCAGTTAGGTCCTCGATGCTCATTTACTCAGATCCCACACCACAAATTCTACTCTGTCCCACGTACTCCAAGTATGGGCTGAGCAACGAAAGAACAGCCCGATTTATCACCTTCTCATTGGGAATATCGAAATCTACCATGTTGAGGAAGGCATAGTCTCTGCTCGTCTCCAGGTTGAAAAAAACCACACCAATTCGAAGGGAACTCTCCACGGGACACTGACAGCATGTATTGTCGATTGGGCTGCCGGAATGGCAATCGCTTCGCATGGCTCAAGCTATACGGGGGTGAGCACAGACATGGCGATATCGTATCTTTCAACGGCAAAGCAGGGAGACGTGTTGGAAGTCCGGGGTCGTGCGCTGAAAATCGGAGGCACCCTTGCGTTCCATTCGATTGAGATTTGGACAGAAAAAGACGGAAAGAAAAACATGGTTGCAACGGGATCTCATACAAAATATGTTCGTCGCAGGGAGAATAATCATGAACAGAATCGGTAGTAGAATTCTACGACCAACTTACTAACTGGTCTTTGTTGTTATGAAGTATAGAAAGAAAACTAAAGGATGATGCATATAACCCTGATTCCCGCATTGATTGTTCTTTGCAAATTTCCTTTAAAAACATAGAGAGCTCGAGCATTCGATTACTCATACAATAGCCAAGATAGGCTACCTAAGTCGCATGATTTACCGTTTTGGGGTATACTGATACTTGTATACACCTTGTCTGCAAGCCAGTTCGGGCCTTATGTTTTTGTTCCCCCACATCCACAATGGGTTATGGAGTAAATCGACACACGTAATATTTCAAACCTTTGCCCAGAATAATTCCAGATAATTCATCTTCTCACTGTAAGATATTCATTCATAATGCAGGAAGAACCTCTAATCACGTGACTATCCATCAATATCGGCGCCGGCAGAATAATTATTCCGGCCATTCTGCGGCTTTGCTCCGCCAATCATCCTTTTCCGATCCAAAAAAAAAAGTCCATCCCAGATAGACCGCTGGGGAGATTTTCGGTCAACACTTTTCTTCCCATCCGAATCTACCTATCTCTATTCACCATGGCAAAGGCACGTACTAAGAAGCGCACGCATGCTCGTGCCCAAAATGCTTCGGCTGCTTCCAGAACCAGCGCCAGCAAAAACCCGAAGTCGATGGTTCTTCGGGCTGGTGCTTCACAAGTTGGCGCCAGTGTCAGTCAGTTGGTCAAAGACGTCCGTTCAATGATGGAGCCAGACACTGCTGTGCGATTGAAGGTACAAACACCCTATACTCTTTATCGTTTGAATATATATATATACTTGGCATCATGTCTGATTTTTCTGACCATGTCTTTAGGAGCGCAAATCCAACAGACTGAGAGATTATACCGCCATGGCTGGTCCCCTTGGCGTAACTCATTTGATGCTTTTTTCAAAGTCGGCAACTGGGAATACCAACATGCGTCTCGCGCTCACCCCTCGCGGCCCAACCCTCCACTTTAAGGTCGAAAACTATTCACTGTGCCGAGATGTCGAGCGAGCCCTCAAGCGCCCTCGTGGAGGTGGCCAAGACCACAAGACACCACCCCTACTGGTGATGAATAACTTCAACTCGCCAAAAGCCGACGAGAATTCCAAAGTGCCCAAACGCCTTGAGAGCCTCACCACCACCGTCTTCCAGTCTCTGTTTCCCCCGATCAACCCGCAAGCTACGCCTCTCCATTCCATCCGCCGTGTAATGCTCCTCAACCGAGAATTGGCCCCCGAAGGCGAAGAGGAAGACTCGTACGTGTTGAATCTACGACACTACGCCATTGCCACGAAGAAAACGGGCGTGTCAAAACGCATCCGCCGGCTGGACCCGAAGGAGATTCGTAACAAGGATAAGAATAAGTCGGTGATTCCCAACCTTGGCAAGCTCGAGGATGCTGCAGACTACCTTTTGGATCCGTCTGCGGCTGGATATACCTCTGCTAGCGAGACCGAACTGGATACCGATGCGGAGGTGGAGGTTGCAGAGAGCACAACAAAGAAGGTGCTGACAAAGAGAGAGTTGCAGCGCATGAAGTCCGGGGATAAAGAGAAGGCTCAGAAAAAGCTGAACTCGACCCCGGGTGTCGAGAAGCGTGCGGTAAAACTAGTGGAATTGGGACCACGCCTGAAACTCCGCCTGATTAAGGTCGAGGATGGACTTTGTGAAGGAAGAGTCATGTGGCACGATTACATTCAGAAGTCCGACAAGGACGTGAACAAACTGGACCAGAGCTGGGCCTTGAGGAAAAAGGAGAAGGAAGCGAGAAAGAAGCAGCAAAAAGAAAACGTTGAGAGGAAGAAGCAGGAGAAAGCACAGGCCCGCGCTGAAGGAAAAAATGTTCCAGAAGATGAGGAGGAGGATGCTGATATGTATGATGATGATGAAGATTGGCTCAGTGATGATTACGACGAGGTTGAGGCGATGGCGAAGGATGGTGAGCAGGACGATGATGAGTCTATGGAGGAGTAAATCTGTTGAAAGCGTTCTCTCCATGGATCTGGCCCTCGAAAGGGGTTGGAGTTTATGCAACAACCTGCCCAAGGACTGATATGCGAGCACGCCTTCGCCGCCACGGATATTGTTTGTATGCTTACAAGGGGTTGATGATGGAGAGGTACCAGTTGCCATGATCTTCCCGGTGACATCCATCAATCGACGGAGCAACTCTTCGCTCTCCGCAAGGTTTACTTATAGCTGGAGTGGTATGGTATCGACGAGGGACTCCGCTCCCATTGATTTTAAGCCTTGGAAGGACGGCGTTGTATGACCAATGGCTACATATTATAATGTATCCGCCGAGGACAAATTATACCCATAAATTTTGCAGGTTCATTGATGCTCAATAAAAGCTTATTTTCGATTTCAAACAAGTTCTCAAACGTTGCGTAAACCCATCAATTGATTCATTGCTATTAAACATTGGTAATATTTATTTTTATTTCTCTTATGCTTCATTCATTCGTTCATTCATTTCTTCAACTTTTCATCAACAAGTCGACTCACCATCTTTTCCAACATACTCATATCACCCCCCGCGTTGCCGGCGAAGTAGCCCTGCACGCTCTTCTCAACATACTTACCGACAATGTCGATTTCCACATTGACATCCTCGCCCTCCCGCTTCGCCGCGGTCACAATCTTCTCCTGCGTGTAGGCAATGAGCATCACCTCAAAGTACCCATCAGTTCCATCCACGACCTTGGTGACAGTCAGACTAGCACCATCCAGCGTGACATAGCCCTTTTCGACAATGTATCGCATAACGCCCTGCTCGCGCGGTTGCAGGCGGAACACCATCGCATTGCCTTCGGGCGTCACCGAAAGGACCTTTGCAATGGTATCGACATGGCCCTGGACGAAATGGCCACCCATGCGCGTCTCACCTAGCACAGCGCGTTCGAGGTTCACGCGCGAGTTCGTCTTCAGGGATCCGAGGTTGGTGCGACGGAGGGTTTCGGGGGCGACGCCGACTTTGAACCAGGTTTTATCGAAGGCGGTGACGGTTAAGCATGTTCCTGAAGGGGGTTCTTCTGTCTTAGGACTGGACTTGGGGAGAGGAGAGGAAGAGGAAGAAGAAGAAGAATAGAGAGGATTGGTTGTTCTTGCATACCGTTGACGCTGATACTGTCACCGAGATGCGCATCGGTGAGGATCTCCTCGCAATCGGAAATAGTCAGTGATGTGCCCCCGCCCCCGCTTGACGAGGTGTCGAGGGGCTCCAGCGACACAACCGCTGTGATGTAAACATTGCCGATCAGTCCCGCGGCTTCTCCAGGGGTTGTTGACGCAAAGAGGAAGACTCACTTCCAATCTTCTCGACAAGTCCGGTAAACATGATGCGGCAGTATGAGTGGGTAGGTGAGCAAGTGAGGGGGGAAGGGAAAGCAGTGAAGCGGATAGCGGTGGGAAAGAGAGTCGAGAGTGCGGAAAGGGCCCAACCTCGGCTTTAGCTCATCCGTCTATGACTTGCTTAGCGCTCCCGCTTCTTGTACTGAGTACTTATCCCTGTCAATACCTTGCGATTGTTTCTCTTTTTATTTTTTGTTTGTATTTTTTCTGGATGATTATAAACCGCACTGCATCATGAACGTCACTTCAAGACTAAGCCACACTGTTCTTCCCCGGCAGAACGCTCTGCGCTGGTCTAGCAGTGTTCTTCGGGCGAATCTCCGTCGCACAGCGCAATGGCGGGCATACTCGACCTCCCCCGCAGACGATACGCTCCCATTGAAAGGAGTTCGCGTGCTTGATATGACCCGAGTTCTGGCTGGAGTGAGTATCTACAACACCTGTTTCAATCAATGGATGCTGGGTTTGGATATATGCTAATCGAATCCCCTGTCTAGCCATATTGCACACAAATACTTGGAGATCTGGGGTAATTGGCGATTTCTTGGCTTTTATCCACAGTCCCACCCGGGGGGAAACATGCTAATCTTGATTCTCCGGACAGAGCAGATGTGATTAAGGTGGAACACCCTGTTCGTGGTGATGATACTCGCGCCTGGGGCCCACCATACGCAACGTACACGGATGAGTCGCGTGATGGGCCTGGCGAGAGCGCATACTATCTAGCGGTATGTCCATGTGGGAAGTCAGGACCAGAGTAAACTCACTCACTCGGAGACAGGTCAACCGCAATAAGAGATCGATTGGTCTCTCGTTTGCCCAGAAATCCGGCGTTGAGATCTTACACCGTCTGGTGGAACAATGCGATGTCCTGGTTGAGAACTACCTCCCTGGAAGCCTCAAGAAATACAACATGGACTATGAGACATTAAAGGCAATTAACCCTAAGTTAATTTACGCTAGTATCACCGGATATGGCCAGACAGGCCCGTATAGCAATCGCGCCGGATACGATGTCATGGTCGAGGCGGAGATGGGCCTGATGCACATCACTGGCAGTCGGGATGGTGCTCCAGTCAAGGTCGGCGTCGCTGTAACGGACTTGACCACTGGACTGTATACATCCAATGCTATTATGGCGGCTCTACTTGCCCGAGTAAGAACTGGCAAAGGGCAACATATTGACGCGTGTCTGAGCGATTGTCAAGTCGCCACCTTGGCCAACATTGCGAGCTCAGCCTTGATCAGCGGAGAGAAAGACACTGGCAGGTGGGGCACCGCACATCGTAAGTAGTTATTTCCTCCCGCCGTCCCTCGTCTTCCCAAGGCTACCCTCGTAGGTTGACTGATAATTCCAAGCATCCATTGTACCTTATCGCAGCTACAAAACTCTCGACGGAGATATCCTCTTTGGTGGCGGAAATGACCGACTGTTCGGAGTGCTGTGCGATCGCCTTGGATACCCGCAATGGAAGACAGATGCCCGATTCATTACCAACAGCGACCGGGTCAAGCACCGAGCACAGATCGATGGGATGGTTGAAGAGACGACGAAGCAGAAGACAACGCAAGAGTGGCTGGAGATTCTGGAGGGCAGTGGGATGCCGTATGCCGCAGTCAATGACATCCAGGGGACACTGAATCATTCGCATGGTAACGTTTCCCCAAACATACTTGGTTCTCTTTCCCTCTCTCGGTCTCTCTCTTCTAACATGCAGCGATATAGTCCAAGCACGAGGAATGGTCACGGAGGTCGAGCATCCAGCCTGTGGCCCCATTAAGTTGGTAAATACTCCAATCAAATATTCCCATGCCACCCCTGGTGTGCGGACGCCGCCGCCGACGCTCGGACAGCACACGAATGAGATCCTTGAAGAGATGCTCGAGTACGGCACGAAGGATATCGCTCAACTGAAGGAACAGGGGGTGGTTTCATAGTGGCATAACCACCGGCAATAGAAATACTACCTACCGTACATAGTTGGATAAATCAGATACCGGTATAAACTGCAAGAACTATTCATGAAATCATGAAATATCTCCTAGTGGTTAAAGTTGTTGTTTTCCTCATTCCAGCGACGGACGGATTCGGCTGGCGTCACGTGACGCTATATAAATCCTTGGATCGGTCGACGAGGGACGAACAGGCCGGATATTCCTCTCCCCCAGCCAGCGCCATTCGTCGATATTCGGAATCGCCGGGTCTTCCCCCGCTGTGTTGATCGCATTGTAAGTTCCACCGGCCAAACTGGGGGCATGTCACAGCATCATGGGGTGTCTCCCTCCCTGGCGTCTATAGCGACAACGCCACCCACACACGGAACGCTGAGCACCACGACGACCGCCATCGTATCGGGTGCACAGCCCTCGAATTCCTCTCTCCCAGCCAGTATTGAACTGTCGTCATCAGCGCCGCGATCGTTGAACCCTGCGCGACCACCCAGCACTCCCTCGACGAAGGTACATATCCCAAAACTGTCCGCGGCCACCACCGAACTCCTTGCTCGGGTAACCGGTCATCGCAGAGGGCAGCAGCCACCACAGCTCTATCAATATCGGCAGGAAACTTATGACAAGCCGCTGCGGTGGATTCCACATTATCGCCATACTCCCAACCATCAGCTGTCCCCGCAGCCACCCGAGACAATGAAGGCTTCATCTACAATTATAGAGTTGCCGACGGCACCATTCGTGTACTCGCACCACATGGCGGCGCCGTCGGTGGCCCAAAAGACCACGCCCTCAGAGCTTCAGCGCAATCAGGATACTTCTCTACCGTCTGCAGCGCTTGCTAATATTGCTCCGAAACCGGCGGAGACTCCTTTGGCTGCCACATCCTCAACATCGCAGATCCAATTCCCCCCGCAGTCACTTTACATGGCACCGGGGGCTCAGATCTCAACCCCAACCCCCCCACAAGGCAAACCCGCCACTACTACTCCAGCCACGAGACCTCGTCCACGGAAAAGTGTTACAAACAGGTCCAAACGGCCCAAAAAGCGCCGAAGAGGACGCGATAGTGATGGCGAAGTGATTCGTGCAGGTGACTCCAGCTCGGATGAATCTGACATTGCACCGACAGCCACCCAAACGAAGTCTGGTCGGCAGGTGAACCGACCATCACTATATGTCCCTCTTGTTCCATCTCCGGCTACACAGGAGGGCAGTAACTCGTTGGATGCATCTGATAGTACACAAATGCAGACACTGGTCCCGCGAAAACGTAGGCGGGCGGTCCGCAATACTATAAAGGAGGCAAATATCAACTGCATGCATTGTCAGAGGGGACATAGCCCGCTTAGCAACATGATTGTATTCTGCGACGCGTGCAATCGCGCCTGGCACCAGGCATGCCATGATCCTCCCATCGACCCCGAAGTCGTCACCGTCAAGGAGAAGGAGTGGCTCTGCCAGCAATGCAAGCCTGTGCAGATCTCCATTGTCCAGCCAACCGTTTTGCGAAGCAACCCTAACGTGCAGCTTCCCTCGACGGAATCTTCGATGTTCCCCCCGAGAGAAGTCCCCAAATTAGATATCGGAGGGGAAGGTCTATCAACAGACGCCCGACGGGGCTTTCTGGCCTCTTTATCACATGCGACGTTGGTCGAGCTCCTTGTCACCCTATCAGATCATCACCCAACAGTGCCGATGTATCCTGCAAATATGCGCTCCCTGGGCTCATCTAAGTTCTCCTCCCAACCAATCCCCACCCCCTCGCCGTCAATATCCGCCAATATCCCAACGGGCGCCGTGGAGATGATCGCAAAACCGGGCCTCGGTCTCACCCCCGACGCATTACCTACACCTTCCTCTGACCGCAGGAGACAATATGACTCCGATGATGAGTCGGAGTATGAAATTGACGAGCATCGCTTATACCCACGAGCCGGAAACGGGCTTCAAGTACCCGCCAACCTTGGGGAATTTGGTGTCCTGCGAGATAAGCCCACTTGCCGGACTTTTAGCTACACGTTACAAGGCTCTCCGATGCAAGCTCACGGACAAACAAGCCAGCCCTCCCCAGTCTGGGGTGTATGAGTATCGTGTGTATCTGTTATTTCTGTTCACCAGTTGACTCTTCTTCCTATTGCTGGTCGTCATATTATATCGCTGGTATATGAATTTATCTAGGAATCTAGACCTTTATAGAGGTTTTGGGCACGCACAATGTATAATTATGGACATAGTTGATCGATACATATTCGACAAATCGTTGCCAGCGCTCATAAGCTCCCAAGGGGCCTTCAATATATGACAATTGAACCCCTTCTCCGCGCTTACTGGATTTCTACAAATCTATACGCCGTATCAGGACACAACGAGGCAGGCGAAATCCTCCGCCGCCCACCAACCACCACATCTCTACACGCCGTCGCCGGCGGATCCCAAACCACCTCCGCAATACTCGTGCGCGCCCTGGCCATTCCACACCCCGTGTCATCCACATCATACACCAGCAACATCTCCGCGCGGTCTCCCTCCGTCAACACCACCCCGTCCTTACTCCCCGTCAACCCAATCGCCTGCCTCGCTCGCGTCGACACGCACTCATACAACAACTCCGCATCCGCCCGTGTCCCAGCCTGATACACCCCGACCCCCAAACACGCCAGACCTAACGGATCTGCCGACCCCCACGGCGTAAACGCATTCCCCACATTATTCACACCCATCACAGCATCGAGCCCATACTCCCGAATCATCTTCAACACCGGCAGCGTCCCCCTCGGACGACCACCACCCACCACCATCTCCTCCCCCGCCGGCGGAGCCGCCATATACAAATCACTGGTCGGCAACCCCACAAAGCTCACAGGCAGATCATTCTCGTGAATATACCCGGCCAGCTCGCGCCACTCCGTATCCTTATACAACGTCAACCGCGTACAATGCCCCAGCATGACCCGTTTCTCGGAGCTGCGCGTTGTCCAGCCCTTGGCACGCACCGCGCGCAGAACATACCACACCAGCGCCTCCCTCGTCGGATCGAGATGATAATCCAGATGGAAGTCCAGATGCAGGCCGAGAGTCCAGGCGCGATCCACCGCCCAGTCAATGTTGGCCTTTGCATCGGCAACCGACGTCTCCACGTAGGGCGTGGTGCCGAGGACGTCGATGGCCGCCCCGTACAGCCGGAATGCGTCTTCGATGCATTGTCGGTTTTGGGCGCCAAATTCCCCAGAGCAGATGGGGTCTTGCGCGAAGCATACGAGTTGGATCGCGCATGTGTCGCGCCACGTCTGTTTGAGCTCGACCCCGGTGGCGAGGCAGATGTGTTGCACGGTGTGGTCGACTTCGACGAAGGCGCGCATGGCGGTCACCCCGGCGGAGACTGAGGAGGCGAGCAGCCAGGAGCCGCGGTGGAGGACATCGGCGTGGGTGAATTGGGCTTTGGCGCGCGAGGTGAAGGATAGGGCTTCGGGGAAGGAGCCGGTGTGGGGGAGGAGAGAGGAATATTGGGGGGCGTTGTGGATGAAGGCTTTGTCGAGATGGATGTGTGGATGGGTTAGGGATGGGAGGGCTAGGGGGGTGAATGTTTTATTATTATTATCATCATTGTTGTTGTTGTTGGTGGTAGTGGTGATGTTCTTCTTATCTTTGGGGTTGGCGTGCGGGGTGATGCTGGTGATAACGCCTACATCGGAGTCGATGGCAATATCCCACGTTGTAGGACTGGATGGAATGCGTACATTCTCAATACTTCTGATCGGAGACGAAAATTGAGCAGGCATTTTTCTAGTCCAGGACGAATTAAGTGGGTTGGAAAAGAGTAGAAGAAGAAGAAGGAGGAGGAGAAGGAGAGAGTTGGAGTTGGAGGAAGAAAGCATCACTGATAACGAAGGATCAACTAGTCTGAAGGCAGTGGTAGATTGCTCAATCCAATAAGAAAACTAGCGATAACTATTTCCAGAGAGACTTGTTCACTCTCTCTCCACCCAAGTTCGTAGAGCGATCCAAGCTCCTCCGACCAGACGTATAGCGCCAGAGTCAGGGTGTACCAATAGCCCCAGCAATTAAGGCAGTTCAACCTAGCGGATGCGACGACCTTGAGAAGCAAAGCATAACAAAGCTCCTTTTCAGCAGTAAAACTTTCGAAAACCTGGCTGACAATTTCCGCAAACTCATCGAGATACCAATACTTTTGCATCATACTAAGGGTAGACTGGGTAGTAAACTATATGTTGACGTGGTTGATCTGGTTGATGAGGGTTGGGAGAGTTGAAACACTAAATATATATATAGTATACCTTCTCTCAGGTATATATATAAAATATAGGGGTAACTAATAACAATATACCTTCTATCAGGTATATTCAATTTCATACTCTAGATAGAAATAATCCAACCAATCCAAGCCTCCAATTCGATGAATATTATTATTTATTATCAATATTTTATTTATAATAATATTATTATTAACTACCGGCAGCAGCCTGTGATTGATTCCTCGGCCACCCAAACGATTTCCACGGCGCTTAACCTGACAAAAAAAAAATCAAAAAAGAAAAGAAAAAATCAATCAAGAATCAAAATGATCCCTACTTTCAACAACCTCTTCCAAACCCCTCCATAAACACTAAAACCATGACAACACCACAGCGCATCCTTACCACCTCAACCCTCCCCCCCCTTCCTCCGTCTTTCGACAAAGCCTGGTACGAACATCTCACCATCGACCTAATCCTCGCCGTCCTCAACCGCACTCTCCTCCACCCTTGGGTCGCCTGGATCGCCGTGCTCAGTCTCCGCGCCCAAGCGACCCCCTACACCCACATCTCCTTCGTCATCGCGACAGCATACGCGGTCGTGCTTTCGGCCGTCGCCATCGCGCGGACGCTGAACCAGCGTGTCGCATATGGCTTGCCGCGGGCGGTGGACCTCGGCGACGAGGTCGTCGTGATCACCGGCGGCGCAAGTGGGTTGGGGTTATTAATTGCGCGGATTTACGGACTACGAGGGATTAGTGTCGCCGTGTTGGATCTCAAGGATGTTGATGGGTTTGATGATGTCGCCGGCGTGGAATATTATCAATGCGATATTGGGGATCGGGCTCAGTTGGAGAATACGGTGGGAGTAATTGAGAAAGAGGTATGTATACTTGTTTTTCCTAGATGGGGAACATATTTTGGTTTATTTATTTATTATTATTTTTGGGGGTTCTCTCATTACGATACACATAGGTTCTGACTGACTGACTGACTGATTGACTGACTGACATCTTCTAGTTGGGAACTCCGACAGTGCTGATCAACTGCGCCGCCGCTCGCATCAACGGTCAACCGCTTTGGTCCCTCCCGGCCCAGGCTTTTCAAAAGACTCTCCAAACCAATTTGTTCGCTGTTTTCCACACATGTCAGGTATTTCTGCCCCGGATGCTGGCCGCCGCGAATGGGGGAACAATTGTCAATGTAAGCTCGGTACTGGGGCAGCTGTGTGCAGCGGGTCTGTCGGACTATTCGGCAAGCAAGGCAGGGCTGAGTGCTCTCCATCGTACGTTGGAGGCGGAGCTTCGCATGTCCGGGGACGACGAGAAAGTGAAAATGCTATTGGTAGAGGTAGGCCAGGTTGCGACGCCGCTGTTTGAATCTGTCAAAACACCAAATGCATTCATTGCGCCGGTTCTGGAGCCGGTTCATGTTGCCCAGGAGATCGTTTCGGCCATAGAGGAAGGAAGAGGGGGTGCAATTAGACTGCCAACCTATGCTGCGTTGGTGAACTTTTATGCTGTACTGCCCGCGAGCATCCAGCGACTGGCACGATATCTGAGCGGGATTGATCAGGCCGTACCGCACATTTCCTTCCAACCAAGAGTAGGTGGCTCCAGTACGTCCTCGGATCAGAATGCACCCAAGCCAGTTAAAAAGGATTGATAAATGATCAGACGGCCTGGGAATGATCCCCACAGTACATAGCCTTCATGTATGGAACGAATTCAGGCAATGAATATACCATAGATCTCAGAACCTCTTCACCATCGACTGATCCTCCGGAGCAGGCGGCAACTCCAGATGATACAGGAACAATGCTCCCGAGCATTTATTTCTCCTGTGTTAAGATCATCTTTTCACGTTCGTTGCGTCTCGGTTTCAGCTTGTCCTTGCTGGTATGCTTCCGTACATTCTCCTCACGTCTCTTAATCGCCATAATCTCCTCTCGCTTAATTTCGCGAGCCTTCTTAATAGTCTTCGGCACATGACGCTGGCGTTTGATACGCTTAATTTCTGGCATATGCGAGTATCTCTCCACCAGGGCCTTGTCGTAGTCCAATTTGGATCTCTGGCGAGCGCTGATGATACCACTGCGATCAGAAGCGTTGGTACGCCAAAGACGAATGTTACCGTCGTCAGACCCTGACAGAACGTATTTGTTGTCCGGGGTGAACTTGACTGAGAAGACACTACGTTGATGTTAGAAACTGGATTGTAGCATGAAGAAGGCGTGGTACATACCGTTGCATCCGCTGAGTGTGATAAATGTCGCGAGAGTGACCTTGTGCTCTGTTCCACAAGCGCACCGTCTTGTCATACGAAGCTGTGACCAGCTCCTCGCCCGTGGGGCTGAATTCCACATCCATAACGGCTGCCACGTGATCCTTGAGCACGTTCAAGGCCCGGTCCATCTTCCTCATATCGAAGATGTAAACGTTGTGATCCTCATTCGCCACCGCGAAGTTAAAGGCCTCCATGGGGTTCCAGGCGATAGCGTTGGATGCGAGGCGTAAAACCACTTTACTGAGGGGCGATGAAGTTCGCAGGTCATACAGAATCACGGAGCGATCAATACCGGTGGAACCCAAGATCGAGGTTTCCGTCTGGTTAAAGGCAAGAGAAGTGATGGTGTCGACGCTGGTGGGCCAGTGCAGAGTTTGCGAGGGTGTCGAGGAGGGGCGGGAGAGATCGTAGATGGAGATTTGAGAAGATGCGGCGGCAAAGTGAGGAAGGTGACGATGATGCGACACACTATTGAAAGCGCCCTGGCCGAGATAAGTCGCTAGAGGGGGGGCGTCGGATGAAGAATTGTACGGGTCGAACAACTTGACAGTCTTATCGCTTGCGCAGGTCAAAAGCTTTCGATCGGGTGTCCAGCACAGTCCCTTGACAATGTTCTCGTGCGCTTGAGTATTCCAAATCTCCGCCTGAGTTGTCAAATCCCACACCTTGACGACACCATCACCACTTCCACTTGCAAACCGCTGTAACGACCCCGGATCCTTGGCCATGCTGTAGACTCCGTCCACGTGGCCATCGCCTATCTGGCCCAAGAAAGGGGCGGCAAACAAACGTTGGAGTTTGGTCGCATTGAGTGCCCTGGTATATTCTCGAGCTCGTTCAAAAGGATGCTGAGCTGGGTCGAGATTTCGGGGCTGTCGAACAACCGAAGAGCCCGGCGCCTGCTGGGAGGACACGGGACGAGAGATCGCTTTAATTTTCTGTGGATGTTAATCTCGATGTCAGACAGAAAGATATGGAATCCAAAATAGACTCACCATGATGCTCTCACTGTGAAGTAACAGGGGGATAGAGAGAGATGGAGGAAATGGGATTTCCCGTTTTTTTTTTTTTTTCTGCGAGAAATATTATGGGCTTCCCGTTTTGGCGGTAGTGCCAAGACTCCGGGCGGTGAGCAGCCGCAGCAGCAGCAACAGCAACGGACAGCTCCAAGCAGTGACGACGATACATCTCCTGCCTCATCATCTTCTGACCTTCCATCCGAGTCTACTTATACTCTTCTGGTTCTTCTTGTCTTTCTCACACCGCCATTCTGTCTTCGAATAGAAAATAAACCCCCCAATTCCTTTCCTCAACACATCACACCCGTGACCATGGCGCCCTCCTCGACAGCCGCCCAGCGGATCGAGGAAGCTCGCGCTCTTGCGAAGAAGGATGCACCCAAGGCCGAGAGCATCTACAAGGAGGTCCTCTCTCAAGGGATTGGATCGTCCGAGAAGTCTTCGCGTGATTATGAGAATGCTCTGGTTGGATTGGGAGAGCTCTACCGAGATGAAAAGAAGCCGAATGAGATCGCTGAACTCATCAAGACGAGCCGGGACTCTTTCTCCTCATTTGCCAAAGCAAAGACCGCAAAACTCGGTAAGCCTGTCATGCCATCGGGATTAAGCCATCTACAATGAACGATATGGACTTGACTGACCATATATTTTCCCTATAGTCCGCCAGCTTCTGGACCTCTTCAGCGAAATCCCTAACACCCTCGACATTCAAATCGCCGTCATCAAATCCTGCATCGAATGGGCTATCACCGAGCGGCGATCCTTTCTCCGACAGAATCTTGAGACCCGACTGGTGGCTATGTACATGCAGAAGCAGACCTACTACGACGCCCTTACCCTCATCAACTCCCTTCTCCGCGAGCTCAAGCGCTTGGATGACAAATTGATGCTGGTTGAGGTGCAGCTGTTGGAGTCTCGGGTGTACCACGCTCTGGGTAACCAGGCTAAGGCTCGTGCTGCTCTGACAGCAGCTCGGACGTCGGCTGCTTCCGTGTACACCCCTCCAAACCTGCAAGCCGGGTTGGACATGCAAAGTGGTATGCTACATGCGGAGGACAAGGATTTCAACACTTCGTTCTCCTACTTTATCGAGGCATTGGAAGGATACAGCTCTTTGGATGAGGGCGAAAAGGCGACCGCTGCTCTCCAATACATGCTGCTGTGCAAGGTTATGTTGAACCTGGGCGATGATGTGACGAACCTCTTAGGCTCTAAGCAGGCGCAGAAGTATGCCAGCCCTCGACTGGAGGCGATGAAGGCCGTGGCCCGTGCCCACGCCAACCGATCTCTAGAGGAGTACGAAAAGGCCCTGTCAGATTACCGGTTCGAACTGGGCAGTGATGCCTTCATTCGCAACCATCTCCGCCGCCTGTACGATGCCATGTTGGAACAGAACCTCATCAAGGTGATTGAGCCCTTCAGCCGCGTGGAGCTGGACCACATTGCCAAGATGGTCGGACTGGACACACAGCAGGTGGAACGGAAGCTGTCGCAGATGATCCTGGATAAGGTGATTATTGGGGTGCTTGACCAAGGGTCTGGATGTTTGATTGTGTTCGATGAAACGGAGCGAGACCAGGCATATGATGCGGCGCTGGACACGATCGAGAAGCTGAGTAATGTAGTGGAGGAGCTGTACACGAATCAGGCATCGCTGTTGGAGTAGATGGGGGGAAGCCGATGGGGATTAGGAAATAATCTAGCATTGCCATGAATGAAGAATTCTCATATTATTCATATCGTACTTGTCTGATATCCTACCTAAGGTTAGGTGAATGTGTGTTCTGATTGGCTGGGGGGCGGCTGTCCCAAAGGGGCAAAGCGTATCGCGGCGAACAAACCGCGACTTCGTCTCCAAAGACATCTTCACTGCTCAGTCCCCCGTCCAGACTCCCTGTTCCATCGTCCCAGAGATATCCGTCAGGGATCTGTTCACGTCTTCCCCTTCTAGGTACCTCTTACCAGTCATGCAAGCACCAATGCCGCCTAACTATGGGCGTGGCTTCCCGCAGGCCGCCCAACGGTCTCCTGCCACGCCTCGTCGCGGACCTCCTGCACCAGGTGTGTCTTTCCCTTCCCCCCTTGATAACCACCGCACTTTCCCTTTAACTTGCTTCTAATTTCACTCTACAACGTCTAGGTCCAGGAATGCCCGTCCCTATGCCTCAACACGCGGTCCCCCCTCACTACATGCCCGCCGCTCAGCGCAACATGGTGCACCCCAACGACGCCGCGCTTCGTCGGAGCCGGAAGCCCACTGACAGGAACATCCCAGATGGCCTTGATGAGGTGATTATCGGCGAAGGTGTGCAGCAGTACAAGAGCCTGCGCGATTTGGAGAAGCGTCTGGATGCTGCGGTCGTGCGCAAGCGCCTAGATATTCAAGACTCGATCAGCAAGACCGTCAAGAAATATCGCACCATGCGGATCTGGATCTCGAACACGGTTGAAAGCCAGCCGTGGCAGGATGGATCAGCCCCCGGTGGGAATCCTGGCTCGGGGCGATACAAAGTACGCATCGAGGGTCGTCTGTTGGATGGTGATACCGACCCTACAGCTTCTGAGGAAAGTGGCGATGAAGATGATGGCGAAGGAGAGTCCGGACAGGCTAACGGTGACGCCATGGATCACGATGGAGCGGACGCGAAAAAGGCGGAGAAGGCCGCTAGCAAGCGGTCAAAACAGCGTTTCTCGCAGTTCTTTAAAACCATCACGGTCGAGTTCGACAGGGCTTCGTCGGTGAACCCCGAGGATATCAAGCCAGTTCACTGGGCCAAGCCGCAGTTGCCCCCCAACGCTGTGTCACTGCCCCCCACGGCGGACTTTGATTCCATCCAGTTTGCCCGTGCCTCCCAGGAGAATTTGAACGTGACCATCAGCCTGGTTAGAGATGAAACCCCTGAACGATACAAGTTGAGCAAAGCTCTAGCGGAGGTTCTGGACGTGGAAGAGGAGACGAGAAGTGGCATTGTCCTTGGGATTTGGGACTATATCCGTGCGATGGGACTGCAGGAGAATGAGGAGAAGCGGTTGGTGCGCTGCGATCACCGCTTGCGATCGGTATGATTCATACCCCAATTTTTACATCGTTCTTCGTAACTTGCTTGCTAATGGTTTATTTTCTTATACATATAGATCTTTGGAAGGGACCAAATGTTCTTTCCTCAGATCCCAGAGAGCATTGGCCCACATACCAGCCCCCTGGACCCCATCAAGCTTCCGTATACCATTCGCGTTGACGAAGACTTCCACAAAGATCCCACGCCGACTGTCTACGACATCCAAGTGGCCGTTGAAGACCCCCTCCGTGCTAAAATGCTTGCCCTGACCCAGAACCCTCAATATACCACCGGTCTGCGCCAGATTACCGCTATGGACGAGCAGGTGGCGTTGATCATCCAAGCGTTGACCCACTCGCGCGCCAGGCACTCTTTCTACACGGCTCTGAGCAAAGATCCCGCCACATTTGTGCGTCGCTGGATCAACTCCCAGCGCCGGGATCTGGAAACCATCCTGGGTGAGGCCCCTCGTGGTGGTGGCGAGGACGGTAGCGGTCCTGAGTTCCGCCGTGGAGGAACCGACGGCGTCTGGGATACGGTTGTGGCACGCGAAGCGGTGCGCTATATGCTCGCCAAGCCGGAGGCGGTCATGGGACGATAGGTTTATTGGGATTAATCGGTCACGTTTTATTATTATCCCGAGCGGGAGGGAACTGTTATTGGCTTTGGGGCGCTTTGTGTGGTGTTTGGGTTGGAGTGTTCCTTTTGAGTGTATTTTGATATCATATTGTCCGTCCACTGCAGTGTAATAAACTAAGGCAATATTTTCTTTTTTCTTCTTGTTTTATTAGGCTACGACTTGGATCCATCACAATATGAACAATATTTATATATTGAATTCTGATCCTATCATGAATGATGAGCCAATCAATCCATAAGCGTAGAACTTCGTGATGTGCGATACTCTCAAGACTAAGCCAAACCCCAGGGCTGCTGCGCTGTGTAATAGTATATTCTAACCAGACGGCCCAGAATCAGAAAGGAAACCAGAACGACGCAACCCAACACAACCAACCCCAAAATTGCCGTCTAAAACCTAGGTACCTACTTCCCTTATGTCCTAGGAGCTAGTAGCACGGGTAGATTTCCTCTTCCGCAAATCCTCGGCGACAGTATCAACCACCGTCGCAACTTCATCACCATGAAACAAAGCGCCCTCCTCTTCCTCCAACTTCTTGGCCGCATCCAGCACAACCTTCTGCGCCAGATCCTCCACACTACCACCATCAACACTCTTCTTCTTATTCTTCTCGTCCGAAGATCCAGCCGGAGTGCGGAACCGCTTCAGCACCGTCTCCACCATCTTCGAAAACCAGTAATAGTTCAACCCATTCAACACCAGATTCGACACCACGTACGTCCCCACCAACCACGTCGGCACGCCGTCGGCGGTGAACGCCTTAAACCGGGACACCTCGGCGCCGGCCCTCACACACGCCTCATCCAGACACATCGCGCCGTCACGCAGCTGGAAGATCTGCGTCGAGACTGTGGCAGGGTCCAGCGCCGCGGTCCCCGACCAGGTCTGTTTCAACGCGTACCACATATCGCGATACACGAGGGCAGATTGCCACGTGCCCCAGACGAGACGACAAGAGAAGAATACGAATAGGAGCATCATGCCGTTGTACCATTGGAGTTTGCTACCGGTCATGCCGACTTTGTCGCAGAACCAGTGGATGTTGAGGAAGGGGGAGGAGAGCTCGTAGAGGATGAAGACGGGGGAGTAGAAGTTCACGAAGGGACGCTATATGATTAATCGGGTTGTTAGCTGAACCTTTTCTTTTGTTGTTGTTGTTGTTGTTGTTGTTTTTTTTTTTTTGGAACAGGAAGATAGTTTCTTTGGGGTTATTTAGACGCGGGGGTGGGGGAGAGAGGGGGGGGAGAAACGTACGAAACCAAAACTGAATACCCACAAGGCACTGATAGCGTGGAACAACATGCCAACACCGAAGATGCGAATGTAGATCGTGCTGATAATCAAATCGTAGATGAAGTATCCCGTAGCGAGAGCGCTAATCAAACCGCAGGACCCGGTGTATCCGTGGACACGCTCGCCGATAGACATGTCCTTCCGCTCGGCGTCGGTGAACATGACCCACAAGGCGGCAGCATTGATGGTGGTGCTCTGCACGAGGGAAACAACATGAACGTCCCAGTTGAGCTTGGTGCGACGGTTCAGACCCTGGTAGTGTCGTGGGAACAGGCGCGGAGACAACCAGGGGGATATGACGAAGTGGATCAGTTGGTAGCCGATGAAGGAGAAGAGGATCTCATGGATGTGCTCGGAGGCGGCGGGGAGGTTGAAATAGAGGGCCCAGGGGTGGACAAGGTCGTGGAGCCAGCCCGGAGCAGGTCCAAAGGGGTCCAACATGGTGGCAGAAGGTGGTTATCGATCGATCTCGAGATGTCACAGCTATATCGGGGATAGGGGGAGGTAGCTCGGTGGTGAGGTACTAGCTTGGTGTATAGCTCGATGGAGGATCAAAGGGGGCGGAGAGGGGGTGGAGGCCGAGGGGGGAATCGCCGCGGATCTAAACAGACCAGGGGACCGCCATGACGGAGAAATAGTTAATTCGTGAAGATGTTCGTTCAGGTCGAGAATCCGTCAGTGGTCAGAGGTGGATGGATGGTTATGCCTGATTCGTCCTAGTTGGGCTTTCCGTTGAGGCACGCCCTCGTGACCCCGGTCAGCCCTATCTTCCTCGGCATTTGACCTCGATTGACAGCTTCTTTATTATTATTATTTATTTTTTTTTTAGAAATACAATAAGAATGAAAAAAGGGAATTATCATATTCGGGTCATCTCATAAAATACCCCCTAAAAAAGGAATCACAAACATACAATGGGCATCAAAAATAATAAACAAAGGAAAAAATACAAAGAAAAGAATCCATCCTCACGAGGCACATCCACTGCACGTGCTTCAATCTACGGCACTCATGACCTCTGCTCCGAGTCCGCTGTCACTATGCTGGCCATAAAGTACGAGCTTCGACTTTTCGGCATCAAGCTGCGGATGTTCAGCCTGGAAATGGTCCTCCTCGGCGTCATCCCCCTTTGTCGTCTGAGCATCATCGAAATCCGAGTCCGATGAATACTCATCCTCCTCCGCCTGCCCCTTACTTTCCTGATCATCATGTTCCTCCTCTCTCTCATCACGAGAATCTGCCACTGAACGTGTTCCAGTGGTGGAGCTAGCGGTACTGACCCGTCGATCAGTGGAGACCACGCTCCCGGTTCCGTACACCATGCTGTCGGCATAAGTTCCCGTATAGCTTGTCCGTCGCTCGGTGCCTGTATCACTCTCATCTCCACTTGCGTTCTCGTCCTCCTCTGGGAATGCCTCGTTCTCCTTATTTGCAAGAGAGCTCCGACCCCCCCAAGACGCCTTTCGTGTCGAGAAGTTTGATTTGACTGAGTGACTCCGCTTCAGACTGGCGAACCCCCTGTTACCACTTGTCTGGCCGTCAGTGGCACCTCGGTTGCCGGTCACGTTGCTCAGACTTAAAATTCTTCGTTCCTTGCCTACGTTGGCTTGGGTAACCGTGCTTGATTGAGAGGGCACCTGAGACCGCTTCTTCAAAGCCATCCCAATGGTGCTCCCAAGGACACCGCGAGGTTCCTTGGCAGTACTTGCGGTGCTGGTGTTGCTGGGTCCACGCGGCCGGCCTCGTGATTTTTTCATATTCAACCCCTGTACACTGTTGGGACGGCTAAGAAGGACACTGCGAGCGTGGTCGAGCACCCCCTCCAGAATTCGTTTCTCCAGACTGTCGGCACGATCTTCCATAACTTGCATCTCCTCTTGGCGGAGATCCAAAGCCATTTCCAACCCGGAAAGTTCCTTGTTAAGCTTCGTGTTTTGCTTGATAAGATCTTCCTTCTCAGATTTGAGACTCCCAACCATCTTGAGTAGAGAGTCCTTTTCCTCCTTCAGCCCAACGATCTCGGCTTCCACCTGATCTCTTTGGGCGTTTCTCCTTTCAAGAGCAATACCCGCCTCCTCAGCCTCCCTGCGCTTCCGTTCGTTCTCTTCCGAGACGACAGCACACTGGGTGGTAAACATTTCATTCATCTTGCGGGATGTTTCCATGATATCCTTGTGCATCTCGTCTAACTTCATCATCTGTGTGACAGATTGTTCCGTATTCTTGGCATGATCGAGGAGGGTATCAAGTTTATCATGGACCGGTCCATTGGTGTTCGCAGCATGACTGAGCAGCTCATTTAACTTGTCATAAACTTCACCATTCGTACTGGTAGTGTGGCTCATGAGCTGATCGAGCTTCTCGTGAACCTGATCGGTGGTTACGCGCTCGACGAGAATGTTCAACGCTTCCTGGACCTTGCTACCTTGAGCATGATCCAGAAGATTATTGAGTTTCTCCTGCAAATGGCTGTCGTCGTACTTCTCCGGCTCCGGCGGAGGGAGAGCAGGGAGCATTTGGGGGATAGTGGAAGGTAGGGCGGAGAGGTCCATCTTGAGGTCCTGGGTGGACTTCTGAGCGTGGTCATAATGCTGGCCCACAATGGAAAGAATCTGTTGGATAGATTCTAGGACCTGAGGGTGGAACTCGTGGAGTTGACTCTCAACGCGACTGGAGGCTGCAGCGGCTCGTTCGACATCAGATCGGGCCTGCTCTTGCTGTGTCTTGACTTCTTTTTGCATTTCCTCCATTTTGTTGTACGACGCATCGACTTTCTCGAAGAATGTCTTCGTGTCTACACTAATCCGTTCGCATGCTTCGTTGACGCTGTTGCCCATGGAGCCGATGACTAGTTTTATATCCTCCGCAAGGCTTCTCGTATGCGTGACCTCCTCCAAGTGAGCGCTGTCTCTTTCGATGGTCTCGGAGAATTTCATTTCGATGGCATTCTGGAGGTCCTCATATTTGGTTACGACTTCACCAAGCTTGTCGTCAATCTTAGTTCCCAATTCAACGATAATGGCTGCTCGTGTCTCGTCATGCTTGACGCCGGCCGCGGAATCGCGCTCGTCGTTTTCCAATTTGGTGGCATCTTGTTCACCACGTGCGCGTTCGAACTCGCGGTTGATGAGTTCTGTAAGCTCATTGACGTTCTCAACAGTGGTGAAGCTCTCTGCAGAAGCAGCCAGGCCTTCAAGAAGCTGTTTAAGCTCAGATAGCCCTTCATTGCTTCCATCCAGCTTACTCTTGAGCTCCTCTCCAAGCCCTTCAACGACAGCTCGGGCCTCCTCAATCTTGTCATGGATACCGGCGTGTTCCACTTTGCGTGCCTCGAAGCCTTGGGCCGTGAGTTCATTTTCTGCCTCTGTCTTTTCCTTGAACTCCGTCACAAGCGCCGTAAGGTCTTGTACTTCGGCCTTGGTCGGGAGTGTTTCAGGGTCGGTAATCTTCAGCTCCTCGACCTGTGTCTTGACCTCGAATATCATAGCCTCGACAGTTTGCAGATCTGCCTTGACCAACATCTCGGCATCGGTCTCATCTTGCGAGTCTTTTCCCTTGTTCTCATCAAGGGCGACCCACATGTCTTTCATCAGAGCTTCCAATGTGCCGATCTCGGTCTTTGTCGGGGCTTCCTCTTCTAAACGACCAGAAAGCTGGGTTAGAGCCTCCTTTGTCTCCATGACGAGTATCTCCAGAGTTCCGATCTGTTCAGCTTTGGCGATCTCGTCCGGCGCGGGGAATACCATCTCGTCAAGCTGGGATTTTGTGTTGCGCAGCAAAGTCTCGATTGCGTCGGTATCCTCCTTCCGAGCCATAGCCTCGTCCGCAGGAGCCTCCCGAGCTATGATCCCTGATACAGAGCCTTGCAGTTCATGTAGACCAGCTAACACTTCATCCAGGTGCTCTTTCTTGAGTGAATCAGGGTTGGGCTCTGCCGCTCGCGGACCAGCCTCGATAGCCTCAACCTTGACCTGGAGCGCAGAAATGAGAGATTTCAGCCCCTCGATGTCACCGCTGGTGTCTGATACGTTGGCCAGCATGAGTTCGCCTCCCCTGGTTGTGCTTCCGTCTTCAGTTTCCTTGCGGGATTGACGCAGCATTTCCACATCTGCCTTCAAGCTGTTAAGACCATCCTTGAGAGTGTCCAGTAGCTCAAAATGATTGTTCTCTGTGGTTTGCTCCAAAAGCTTCGCAAGGTCGTCTCGAATAGTGCCAACGCCATCGTTAAAGGCATCAAGGAGTTCTCCAGTAGCGGATAACACGCTCTCGCCCCCATCCCTAGGATGGGTACTCTCGTCTCGAAACGACTCGAGATTCTCACGAAGAGCGGAGATAATGTCCTCCTTGTCGGTCTTCTGTTCTGCCGACATAAGGCTCAGGCTCATGGACTCTCGCAGATTTTCAAATTCTTGCCGGATTATATCCGTGATGTCGCCCGTCGACGAGGACTTTGGGTTTTCAGATGCTTCACGAATGGCATCGAGGATCTCATCCTTGTCGTTTGAGTCATTGGTGCGGATAAGTAAGCCACTAAGGGTCGACCTCAGATGTTCAAACTCCCTTTCCATCGCATCAAGGAGCTCTGGCGTGTCTGGGCTAGCATGGTTGCCGGTAGACAGGGCAGTCTCCGTGATTGTTTTTTCCATGTCCGCCTGCAGAAGCCGGAGGCCTTCCTTGATGGTGTCCATGATTTCATGCTTGCCTGACGCTTCGGTGACAGTGGCCGTGTATCCCTCGACCTCCTGGCGGACAACCGCAATGCCATCTTTGACCGCATCGAGTACCTGCGAAATTTCTTTTTCATTGGCGGTGTTACTTTGTCTCATTTCGTCTTTCATGCCATCAAGCTGCTCATGAAGACGCTCCAGCACCTCACCCCCGATGCTGTGATTTGCGGAGGCGGTGGCTTCGTGAAGGCCGGCCGAAATGGCTTCCATGAGGTCGTCCTTGTTCAGCTCAATCTCGCGGGTAATCGAATTTTGTTGTTCCAGACCCTCAGCGATTGCGCTCAGAATATCTTCGCGGGAAATAGTAGGCGAGACATTCGTGCTAACGGCGGATTGCTGGGCAGTAAATGCGTCGTTGATCGCTGTCATAACCTCATCCTTGGTCACATGGGGCTTATCCATATCCTTAACAGCAGAGAAATGTGCTTCTATACTATCAGAGACCGCGCTCAAAATTTCCTCACGGCCCAAACCAGAGTCAAAGCTCTCTCGGGTAAGCACGCTTTGGGATGTTACAGATTCAGTGACTGCCTGCAGTACTTCTTCCCGGATGGCACCCAAATGTTCTTGTTCCAATGAACGAGGGGCAGGCTGAGAGGTCTCAAGGCATTCGCGGATAGTGTGTATTATTTCCTCTTTCGTGATGCTGGGTGGTTGCTCGAAATTCTGCATTCCAGCCTGCACGGCTACAAGGACTTGATCGTATGTGACAGCCTGGTCATGCTGTGGCTGGTAGGCCCTGAGACCCTCGGAGAGGCATTCCAGAATTTCATCTCTCTCAAGGCCGAAGTTCTGAAGTTCAATCTCGGGCTTGTAGGTTTCCCAGGCTTCTCTAACCGTCTCGAGAATCTCGTCTTTCTGCATTCCATCTCCTTGTGGCTCGGCACGGAAACGTGACGGGTCGATTTCATCCACGGCGTGTTTGACGATGGAGTATATCTGAGAGGTATCCATAGTAGCGCGGAACTCGGACAGCGCCGAGGAATGCCGTCGGTTTTCTTGTATTATCGAGGCCATCTGATTCCTCAATTCGTACAAACTGTGGTCGACGATAGCGGATATTTCCTCCCGTCCTGGAGCCTGTGGCGAGTCTTCGATGGATCGAGTGGTATTGAGGTCCTCGAACTGGCGAGCAAGATTCCTACCCATTCCAAGAACTTCGCCGCGCAGCTCCCTTACGAGAGCTTTTACCTCGTTTGTCATGCCGCCACTCTCGATCACACTGTTCTTTACTCTTTTCAAGATAGACAGCATTTCATCGGTTGTTTTATTGTCGGGGGGTATCATAGAGCGTTGGTTCCCACCATGCATTACGTCCATGTCAGGAGCGTACTCCGGGTCAGAGCCGATATCTCTCGATCGCGAGGCACTAGGATCCAGATCTCGCTGTAGGGGAGCCTGACTGGCATTAAGAACAGCTCTTGAACGTACCAATGCCTTGTTACTCGAGTCCTCCTTGACTAGATTGAGAATCTCCTCTAGCATTTTCATCGTTCTGTGGTCGACTTCTTGCACGAAAGTATCGGAGGTAGGTCTCGCCTTGATCTCATCGACAAGCTCCACAAGTTTCTCCTGTCCCTCTTTGGTGGCCATCTCCCGGAGAACCTTCTCCAACAGCGCAATACTTGCGGAACCGTCCGAGATTGGGCCAGGAGAGCCGCATAGTTCGCGCTCCATCGCTGATGCAAACAGATTAGGACTGGGCATTCGCGGTGCTGGATATGTCCTCCTCGAGGTTGGAGAACTATCCGGTTCCCTATTATTAATACCACTTTCAGAACCTAACAGAGAACCGAAATCCCACCTTGTGGCAGCATCAGCGTCTAGGAACTTGGAAGTCAAGTTGGATGATAAATCACGGAGGCTTTTTCGAATGTCCTCGTCACGCGCATTAGTGGCGGCCTTCAGGCTGACCAAGTCCGTAGCATTGTCTTTGCTTCGTCGACTCAATTGAGCCATCTCGCGCTGCAGGCTACTGGCAATGTCTGTGAGACCGAGGATCTGTGTGGACAAGGATTCAAAGACATAGGGGTTGATAGGTCGAGGTGAGGCGGAGAAAGGATCGGAATCAATGTTCTTCTCTTGAGATTCGCCCTCTCCAGGCACTTGCATATTTTGAAGAGCAAGCATGGTGGCAGACGGAGGAGTGCTTTCGCCAAGGATCGGCTTTGAGAGGTAACGATTGGGAATGTACAAGTTAGGAACCATATCTCGCTCCGACTCTGCACCTGGGACATCATCCGGTGTGCTCTGGAGCTTTTCGTCTGGTTTAGAAGTTGGTTCCAGTACTGTAGCACGCTGGGGACGCTCGGGTGATTTATTTTCAAGATAATTCAGGAATTCAGACCGCGTGTCGGTGTTCTGCAATGACTGCATCCGCTTATGAAACTGCCCTTTGATCAACGACTTCTCCGGCGATGACTTCAAGGGCATCGGGTTCGTCGTGTAGGGACTCGGTGTGTTGTCGCGGGCTCGTTCTGTGAAATTCGCCGCCACCGCTTGGATGCCTGGAGAGACGTTGGCTCTCGTTGTCGCAGGACTTGTGGGCGTTGAACCAGGGTTCATCGGCAGCGGTGGCGGCGCTCGTTCTGGGTCTGAGCTATCCCACCTTCGTTTCCGCGATCTTAGTGTCAGTTTGAGGTAGTCCATCCCGGAGACAGTAAGAAAGTCATGCAAGACTGTTTTTGAACATACATGGGGATGGCTTGGTTTCTGAGAACCAACTCCCGATCATGGGAGGCTTCTCGGGTATGAGACGGCATTTTGGCCTGTGGAGATGCTGTATAGGATTGATGGTGTGAAAGTTTTCGCAGTGGACAAATGCGCGAGAGTTATGTTGGTTTTGGAATGCGCGCAGGAATGATCGTCGTCGATTCAAGGTCGTAAAAACATATCAATTCGTCAAAAATCAAAACAGTCAAAACAAGCGGGAATGGATTGATGGTGGCTAATGAGGAAAGAACTAAACAAGAAAAGCAGAATGTGAAGTGAAACAAAAGCGCTTGCTAGAAAGGAAGGGGAATCAACAAGATAGGTAGATAATAGTATAGGACGAAGCGGGACAAGGAAGCAGAACCGGAGCGAGACAGAGAGAGACTCGTGGAGGTTCGGACCGTGATCGATGACAATTGATTAAGTAGCAGGAGGTATCATGGGGAAAACACCAGAGTGGAGCTGGCAACCAAGAGTAAATGGTAGCTCATGGGGCATCGATCGTAGGCTGGTCCAATCTGCGGCGTACACATCAAGCCGCCGCTCCTAGCAACCGACGCTGACATGGTTGTCCCGTAAACAAATCCAAGGTCAGCAAGGCGGTGAGCTCAGACACCTGGAAGCGGTGAGTTTGGCCGAGACCTGGCTCGAACTGCCACTAAACCCCTTGGGGAATATTTCCTGGAATCGCCTAGTGATTGTCGGTCGGTAAGTCAGCCAATCAACCGGCGGCACACAAATCGGCTTGCCCTTAACCCTCTCCCGTGCACCAAGCGAAAAAAAGACCGTCGAACGCGGAGAACCTCACTTCCTCGACCGAAGCATATCGACAACAATCCCATCGACCTTGCCGCTCACCGGGACTTTCACAATGAAGTGTTCGTATTCCGCCGTTCTCCCCTCGATAATAATATTATCTTCGATCGCTTGAATTCAACTGACAGCATGTTATAATAGTCATGAAAGTGGGCCGTGTGGCCATCATCACCCGTGGCCGTTACGCCGGTAAGAAGGTACGACAACACTTTATTCCATTGTTTCCAGCGAGAGGAGGATGCGATTATATAAATACTACGGGCTTTGATGGGAATTTTTTCGAGAGCGCAAAGGCGACGAAATGAACATCGAACGGGCACTTGGATGGAAAATCTGCAACAGAGATATGGCTAGGATGGGCTGTTGAATGGAGGAAGTGCTGACCAGGCTCGCGCTACACAGGTCGTCATTGTCACCCCCAACGACACCGGATCCAAGGCGCATCCCTTCCCCTATGCCATCGTCGCCGGCATTGAGCGCTACCCCCTGAAGGTCACCCGCCGCATGGGTAAGAAGACCGTCGAGAAGCGCAGCCGCATCAAGCCCTTCATCAAGGTTGTCAACTACAACCACTTGATGCCCACCCGTTACACCCTTGAGCTCGAGGGCCTGAAGGGTGCCGTCTCCGCCGATACTTTCAAGGAGGTTTCCCAGCGTGAGGACTCCAAGAAGACCATCAAGAAGGCTCTTGAGGACCGCTACACCAGCGGCAAGAACCGTTGGTTCTTCACTCCTCTGCGTGCGTATACCCTAGATCTCAAGACATACGATGTTTGGAGAGAAATGCTTACAATTTTACAGGTTTCTAAACGGGGTATTTTAATGGGGCGTTTTGTCGTTTGAGCGCGCAAGGTCTTGAGAGAAGGCACCGGGAATAAAAAGCATCGAACGCATTCGGTTCATGAGCGTGGAACGATCGGAAGAAAGTATACCATAGCTGGAGGAAGAAATGAGAATGTATCGATGTACAAGTCCAAGACTTGGCCAGCTTCTTCTCATGGGGGAGGCCATTCAGATCTGGCGACCTCGAAATGAAATGGAAATATGAACAAATTCAAAATTCTTTTCTTTTTGTCTGGATACAAATTTTGGGTTCCTTGTGCCTGGTTGCTATTGCTAACCATCATCGGTGCGACATCATGTAAACTCTTAGGAGGGGTGCGTTGGTTCCAAGACGTCGTGGAGATGGTTAGAGGAGGTGGTGGACTCTTCTCACCAGCCTACCTAATCATGACTCGCCCTTCTCTCACGTTCTCTCTCCATGATGGTGTTGTCCCTTGGCACTACGATCCCCGCATATTACCGTTTCCCAACTCCGCACGACTACGTACCGGTCCTTTTTTTAACCCACGCATCCATGATAACCGGACACCGGGAGATTCTATTCCCTCACCCGCCTGCATTCCCGCAACCTAGTAGCCGCCAAATTCCGAAAGGCGGAAGAATGTCTCGTAGAAATTGACTAGCCTAGTCTCTGCAGGAGGATTGGCGTGGCAATTGACAAATGGGGATAATCCTGGCGTCAGTGACAGTAGACGACATGCGCATTAGTTAAGACACTAGTTGCCGATGACAGGCATTGGGGCTGCGGTGACGGTTGCATACTGGGACCTGGGAGATGACACCCGAATTGCGAGCAGCGCCGTTCTACCTGTGTTGAGGGGGCGAGGCCCACCCGGAGATTTTAGTAGTAGCAGGGGGGTTCCTGTCTGTGCTCATTCCAGGTCTGTGGTAGAGTTTACTCAGTGGCAGCACCTGGTAGCGCCCTGAGATCTCCTCACTCGCCTGGTTGCACAGATATAAATCTCTGGTCTTCCACCATCTGACAGCATGTCATCTGGCTAGTTGTGCCGTAGGTAGTATATAGTGTTGCACAACATGTGCCGTCTTGGGTGCCACCACAAGACAGGAAACCCGATCTACCCATGTCCACCGTTTGATGAGAAAAGGGCCCCTAGAGCGAAAGTACGCTGCAAGTGTGCGGCGCTAAAGCGATGAGCGAGGAATGTCGCAACTCCTTCGGAAGGCTCTTACTATGGAGATTCCGAGTCAAGCAATAATTCTTGTTGGCTAGATGGGAGACGCTCAGGCCAACCGGCATATCAGGCTAAGAGAACGACTTTCTATAAACCAAACGGGAGACGAGGCCCAGGCGCAAGTGATCAACCAGAGAGAGTTCGACGATTGAATTTTTTTTTTAAAAAAAAAGACTTTCCAAAGATAAGGCGCAATTCATTGTTGATGCGAAATTCGAGTAGTGACCTAGCACCAAACGTGCAGGAAGGACTACAATATGAACATTATGAGACAAAACAGAGGGGGGGAGAACGATGACGATTTCTAGGGATTGCATGTCATTGTGTAATGGTTATTATTATTATTGATGATGATAGGTAGGCAGAGAGAGTGTGAGGGAGTGAGAGAGTGAGAGAGAAAAATAGAAAGAGTATAGCTTGTATGTAATAATAATTATGGTGTGTTTCTCTGTCTGTTTAGTACGACTTGAGACCCGCAATCACATGCGCTCTCTGTCTAAGGGAAGAAACTCTCAGCCGGATTCATCATCAACTTCATAGTTGTATTCTTATCATCCTTTTCATTTGTTCGCAATAATAGTTTTTCTTTTTGCCACTGCTTCCTCCCTCCGTTAGTGACCCGAAGGCAACCAGAAACAAGAAAAGAATCCCGTTGTACCAGCCTTATCTTGTTATTCCCACCTCCCTCCCCCACGAGATGATGATGACTGACTGGAGTCTATAATCATAACCATGGCAGGGAACCTATTTGGTGGCACCAGGGGAGGGGGCGAGGAGGGGGACTGAACGTTCCAATTCCATGTCTAGTCGATTTTCCATGTGTGATTCCGCCTCGTTTTCCTCCCCTGTCGATTTAGGTGCAGTGCTCGTGGGTTATCTCCCAGATGAGATGGGTCCAGGCCTCGATGAGTTGATAATGATGAAGGTGGTGGTGAGGGAGTCTCGCTCGATCTCTCTTCCCTGCCAAGTTCCAGCCTATTAATTGCTCGAATATCACAACGGGCGCCCACCCACCAAATTATGTATCAGGGCCCGCTTTCACATGCTGCCAATGTTGAAAAAAAAAGAGAGAGAGAGACGCAAGAAAATAAAATAACCCCATCGTCAACAAATTATACATCTTGCTTGGTACGAACGAATTTTGATTTAATTTTAATTTTAATGTTTTTATTATTATTATTATTTTACAGAAAAATAAATAAATAAAAACATCTTTTAAACGGGATCATCCCTGAGCATCGATGGCGTTACCCTTATTTATCGCGCTGAACCTTACGGTCTTCCCAACTACGGTTCATCCTCTTGTCTCGTCTCCGGATGCGTTGTCCCTCCCCGATTTCTTATCTTCTATATAGTGTCTCACTCCTTCCTGGGATACTACCTTGACCTTATTTATTACCTGACTGACTCGCGTGGTCCTTTCGTTTCATCCTCCTTCCCTCTTTCATCTTCTGATACTGAATCCCACTTTGGTCAAAGTATGTCTCTCATCCTTACCCTCCCATCATTTCTTCATATATCATCCTAACCAGACAGAACCTGATGCCTCACGCAGAGAACGAAAAGATGGGTGAACATCCAGTCAACGGCGAAAAGGTGTATTCTCACTTCCTTGATGTAAGTTCCCTCCTCTCTTCATGCGACAATCCCTCTCTAATCATATAAATTCCCCGGTCCAGCACCTCACCTCATACCCTATCGTGTCCGACTCCATCGTCGTCTTCAAACAGAACAAATATGGCGCAAAATCCCTTCACTACGCTGATCAGGGCTTTGGCTATGCGAAACCGTTCCTTCCCTACTTCGAAAAGCCCTACGATTATGTCTCTCCTTACCTGGCCCGCGTCGACAACTTCGGCGAGCAAGGATTGACCAAGATCGACTCAAGGTTTCCCATCGTCAGGGAAGACACCGAGAAGCTTAAGGATACCCTCTACGATGGAGCGAACTACCCCGTGCGCTTGGTTGGCGACGTGAGATCGCATGTCTTCGACCTCTACGGCTCCGAGTACACAAAGGTTGGCGGGAATGGTTACGTCACCAGCGGCAAGGCTGCCCTCTCCACCACATTGACCTTGTCGCAGGAGGTACTAGGTTATTTGGGATCTTTCCTGTATGTGCAGAAGGAGCACTTGAAAGATGCAGTCGCTGACAAGAATGAGCACTAGAAGCCAGAGACTTCGTGGTGGGGTGTAGTTGATTTCCAGCGGAAAGTTACCATTAATATGTTTTTTTTTTCCTTTTCTTATTCTTAGAAAGCTTGTCTTATTCTGTGATCCTACAAAGCAGGAGTTCTCTTGAGTGTGTCATCATACATATACTGTAAGGATTCTGTGTAATTTGTCTGTACGCCCATGTCAAAATAAATGGCATAATTATCAATCTGGAATGAATGGAATGGAATGGTGTGATACAAAGAGGCAAAATTGGTGAGTCCTTTGGCATGTGATCCCTCGACATGTGATTTCCCAATCAGGCTAAATCACAGACCCACCAGCGCGTATCGCGTAGGCTCCGATCATATCAAGACATTATTATTCTTATTCATCCATAGCGACAACGCAAACCTCCCCCAAAAAAAAAAAAACATCCTAGTCATTGACCCTCCCGATAATGCCACTTGTTCGCAAACGTCGCGCGGTACATCCCTCCAAACTCACTCCCATGCTTACTCCCAACTAATAAACCCAGGAACCTGCCCCCGCCTCTCCTGAAAGTGACAATGACAGCCCGTCCGAATCCCAACATGACCGACAGCGCAGACGCACCCAGCGTTCAAATTCCACATCCGAGGCCTCCGCCTCCGACTCCGAAGAGAATGAGATGCGTGCACCCACCAGCACAGATGTGATGGTCAAAAAGCTGGTGCGGTTGGCGCTTTCGAGCGAATACTCGCGACAACCCATCCGCCGAGCCGATATCAGCGGCAAAGTACTCGGCGAACAGGGCAGTCGGCAATTCAAGCCCGTTTTCGAAGCGGCGCAGAAGGTTCTGGTCTCGAAGTTTGGTATGATGATGACCGAGCTGCCGGGGAGGGAGAAGGTGACGATTCATCAGCGACGAGGTGAGTGACCTTTCCTTGTCTTCGACACGTCAAACCACAAACTACGGGGCGGCTGAGAGGGAAGCGTTACTGACTGGGATTTGTAGCGGCGCAAAAAGTGGAAAAGGTATCTTCGTCGACCAACAAATCGTGGATCTTGACCAGTACCTTGTCGGCTGCGTACCGCAGTGTGGAAATCGTACCGCCGACGCGGGCGCCATTGGAGAGCTCATACACGGGACTGTACTCATTTATTATTGGGTTGATCCTACTGAATGGTGGGTCGTTGCAGGAGCAGAAGCTAGATCGGTACTTGCAGCGGACAAATGCCGATATGTACACGCCAATTGATCGAACGGACCGGTTTCTACAACGGCTCTGCAAAGAAGGGTACCTTGTACGGACTCGCGACATGGATGGTGGCGAAGAGGTCATTGAGTATATGGTCGGCCCGAGAGGAAAGATCGAGGTTGGTCCGGAGGGCGTTGCAGGGTTGGTTCGCGAGGTGTATGGTCGACAGGCTGCCGTGGAGAACGACGATACGACAGTTGCCGAAAGTGAGCAGATAAATGAGTTTGAACTCCGTCTGGCTAGAACTCTTGGGATTACGATGCCAGAACCCCGACGGGCTCCTTCGGAGCATGCTGATGAAGATGGGGATGTGGATAATGGAGGTCGAAGACAGTCACAGAGACGAAGTCGGCGACAGGCTTCTGATTCTGAATCCGATGAGAATTAAAGAGCTTAGAAGGCTTTCATTTGATTATATTTGCCTGTTTAATTGATACCCCGCTTGCTTGGAGTTCGACAGGTGGACTAGTTAGTATACGACGGTATTCCGAGTTCCTGATATGGTCCATCGCATTTAATGAGACACACACTGAAATGATATAAACTTGCGATGCAACTCAAAGTTATCCTTTCCCCGTTGATGATTAGTGTCACGAAAGCTCCTCCCGCGCTCCACTTCCCGAGAAGCTTCTATATAGTATATATATATATAATACTAGAACGAACGTTGGAAGTGGATTGACACAATAGATGAGAAGTGAAAGACAACTAGATGTCTAAACTAGGAACCCCCCCCCCGGGGATGATATTGTTGCCTCAAGTAGTAAATTATATTCTCTTTCTATCTGTTTTTCTTGTCTTCTCTTACATTTTCTATCTTTTTCTTAACCAAACCGAAATCACGATCTTGTCCGCCAGGACATGCTGCGTTATATGGCCAGCCTATCAACCCAGTCAGCTACACGATATGCTCCATGACCATAATTTTCTACAGTAGTGGAGCACTCCTTCACATCACATCACTTCTCATCTATACGATATAAAATGTTGGACGTTGAAGCCAATGAAATGATGCGTAAACCGCGACAAATTGATCAAATTGATGATTCTAATGATGATGAAGCTCTCTTGAAGAGAGGAAGAAAAGAATGAGGAAGGAGCGACTATCTGGCCACATATTTATATGTGGCGAAACAAAGAAATAATTCATCATAAAGCGCCTTTGACCTCATTCACCCCTTTGACCCTTTATTCCCTAAGCGAGGTGGCCGGCCTAAGGCAAATATGAGGCTCAACATAAAATCTCGGGGTAAATTCACTGCCCGGAGGTTGGGCCTCCGCACCTCGCTACCTAAGGTCTATAAAAGCCCGTATAGATGAACCTTAACTCGTGTTCACCTTGACCTTTATACATGAGTCTTAAGTAAACTCCTGGTTGTGAGGTAACTTTCCAATCGAAACTCAAAAGTTCTTTCCATGTGGGAGGCTCAACTTTGTTAAGGGCTTGCTTAACTTTGTCTGGAGTGTAGTTCAGGAAGTATGTTGTCAGATCTTCATCGTTGAGACAGCTTAGTGTGCTCTGCCATTTTTTGGCCATTCTCCCCAAACCAGCAGAGGATGAAGCTGGAGTCGAGGGGTCCAGTCTTCCGCTCGTGGCCGACAGCGAAGCAGAAGGCCCTGAGACTCGCATTGGAACGGAAATGGACTTTGCTCCCGCAGGAACAGACCTGGCGATCGCGATGGGCCGCTCTTGTGATGGTATTCCAGTTAGTTGGTTAACATGCATATGTGTTGCCGGCCTCTAAGCTGATCTATTACACCACAGGAGTTATTTTGGTACCTTACTTCAGATCCCGTCCTGCGAATCGCTCTAATCTCTTCTATCTTTAGGAGGTTTTCTGTTTCGTCTGCATTGCGAATTCTCTTATTCTTGTTGAAGAAATAAAAGCAGTCTTCGCAGAGGAGCTTTTTCGGAAGCAATCCTCCTCATTGACTAGGTAAATCAATAAAACGAAGGAAAGAAAAAGGAAAATTGCCGTCTTTCGCGCTGCAGATGTATGGTAGGAGACAAAACGTTAGTCCTCGCTTAAGCGTTCAATTCGTTATGTAGTCATTGGCAAGGCGCGCAGCGAGTGCAACCCCTGGACTATAATTACCTGGAACGGCTCAAACCCATTTGCTGCCATTGGGTGTACAGGGCAATAAAGAGTAACTGACTGAGGAGATGGAAAGAGGAGAAAAGGGGAGCGGGTGGAGGGCTGGGTGGTGAAATATTTGATCGACGGCATTTTGATAGGAAAGGAAGGAGCAACCCTTCGCAGAAGGAGGGTAACCTACCATACGAATCGTAGTTATTAGATGCCTGCACTAGTTATGGATCATCTTCGTATACGTAGTACTCATTTCATTTTTCTCTTTTACATAGTTAAAGGATAATTACTTATTCACCCCTCGGCTCCCACATAAGGTCAAGACCTCACCAAGTGCACCTATTCATCTTAGACCCCAAGTAGATATTCATCTTAGATTTGCAATATTCATATCAAGAGCAGTATTCCCTCCAAGGTACCCATCTAGTAGTAACAGATGTTTTAAGGGGTAATAAATGGCCATCTTCACTTATTCTAGTCCCTTCCTCTTTAGGTATACCTTTTCTTCTTTTTTTCCCCCTTCTCTTCTTTTCTTCTTTCTCTTCTCCCCCACTTGGCTCGTCAACCAAGTCTAATACCCATCCTGTGTATTCCCTCCCGTGTATCCTATCTTCTCTACTACCTCATCCTCTCTTTTCTCCCATCTGTATCCTCTCTTCTCTACTACCTCATCCTCTCTTTTCTCCCACCTGTATCCTCTCTTCTCACTGAGCTCGTCAGCCAGGTCTAACACCCGGTTTCCCTTGACCCCATCCTCTGGTTTCTCGTGTGTGCGTTCTTTCTTTTCCACTGGCGTGTCCACCAAATTGACATTTGCTCCCCCTTTACCTCACCTTGTCTTTACCTCACCTTGTGTTTTTCTCTCTGTTTATCTTTCTCCACCTTCACACCGCTATCATGGATATTGATCAACAGCACAGAGTCATATCCGAGTGGAATGATGCCCCATTACGTCCTAAGCATATTCCACGGTCAACTACATTCCCCTGTTATGTTGAATCTGATCTGGGCCCAGTTGGTGACTTCTGTTCCACAATGGAGTGTGGTATCATCCTTAAACTGAGGCTGGTACCCTTTCCTGAATACCAGTCCTTGATCTCCCTGATATTCAATGTGCGCTTCAAAGAGATGGGCGACACAGCAAAAGCAGATCTCCACCATTTTACTGCTGCTCTTCATTTGGCAAACCGCCATATCGATACATTCGCAATACAAACAGTTGTCATGTCCCAGGGAGACATAGAAACTACTGTGATACCTGATTTTCTGATCGCAGGGGATCCACTGCACCAGGATCGCGTTCAAGGCCGTCACTACTATAAAGTGACCATAAGGCTGCTCCCCAGCGAGTTACATGCAGATGGGTTGTTTACGGACACAAAATTCGGAAACCAGACCCATAGAATGCATGTTGCTCGGAGTATCATTAGGGAGTCGATCCATAATGGAGTTCTTGAACTTTTTCTCAGGGGAGAGACAGCGCCCGAGATCATCTGGGAAACACATGATCTCATGCAGGCCGAACCCCGAAACCTGTTGAGCGATTGGTATCCAAACCACAAGGATAAAGTGTTCCTCCAGTGTGGAGACTACCCTGCCCCAGATGCGCGTCCTCATATCCCCATGAATGCGAAACCGACCTTCATTGACATGGACGAGTATGTCACAATTCTTGGGTACGCAAGGATTAGCGAAGACGAAAATGAAAAAGCAACAGCAGACCAGCTCAAAGAGGTCGTCAGTCATTTGCGATGCCTCACCATTCCACAAGCCGGTAACCGTCGATATTTCGGTTTTCTTCAGCTAGGTCTTGAATCAGTGCGTATCAAACCTGGGGACATCATGAAAATCCGTTTCTGGGATGATAATACCTTGGACTTAGTTGATTGGCATGCCGAAGCAACCATGCCTATGCCATTTGTTCCGCATGGGCTAGTGTCCATTCTACTCACTCGGCCTTATGATTCAGACGAGAAAGAGTGGATCTTATTGACGAAGGGGCTAAATCCCGTGCAGTTAGAGGCAATGGAGAATAGCGATGAAGTGCGCAAGGCTCTAGAAAAAACAGACACTTATCCCGTCTCGGTCGTCTTACAATTGTCTGACGCGCCCTTCAAGCGGAGTATCAATGCCTTAAGAGACCTCCAGAACCTGCCATCGATAACGCACATCTTGACGGCAAATGACCTCATGAAGCTTCCTGTTTCCGACATATACGGTTCCTGTGAGATAAAAAACAAGGATGTATGCGAAGCCGGGCCATTCAATGACGACCAGCGAACCTGTCTGGAGCAACTGCGAAAAATTCCTGGGAAAATCGCCATTGTGCAAGGCCCTCCGGGGACTGGAAAAACACACTTCCTTTTGCATACTTTGTTATAATATCTTATAAATAATATTATTTTTTTGGCACTGCTACCCACCGGAAGGCAAGTGATGATGACTTCTGCCTCAAATGCTTTTCTCGATGATGTTGCCGGGAAGGCCGATGAGCTAGTTAAAGCGAGACAAATTCCTGGCAAGTTCGTTGTGAGAGTGCATACGATCACAACAGAGGAAGATATCTGCATGCAACCCGCTGAAGAGTGCAGACCCATCCACCCCAACAGGCGCCCCCCGATCTTGGAATCTTCTTCTCTCGACCCGATAGTTGCAGAACTTACCACTATCAAATCGGCCATAGACTTTTACGCCGCTCATACTAAAAGAGTACATGGCATTGCCGACAGACGCGTCAAGGTCATCAAACTGAGCCTGGGTCACCGTATGCTTCAGTTCGCTGGTTTGGTGGAACCTCCTGTCGAAGGGGTGGACAGTCGCAAATACACCAAGTTTGTGACTCATTTCAATGGATACAAAGAGTCCGAGGAGATCCAGGAAGACAAGGAAGCTTTCAACCAAGAGTTGAGATTGCTTCGCGACGATGTCTTAAGTCGCGCGTCAGTTGTGATCTGCACCCTTTATACCACTGGGGCTACGTGTGTCCGGGAGCAAGTGAAGCCAGCAATCATTGCCATTGATGAAGCGGCGAAAGTCACAGAGCCAGAACTTTGGCCCATACTAGCTTGGTTTAAACCAGATGCCTTCCTCTTGATGGGCGACCAGAAGCAACTACAGCCAGTGGTACTGAGCTCTCGCGAGGACAACCCGTTCCGGGACCAGCTCAGCGTGTCGTTTTTTACCCGGATGCATCTGGCAGGGTTGATGCGGGTCATGTTTAGAGAACAGCATCGAATGTGCCCAGACATCTCCAGGGTGGTCAACAAGGTGTTCTACCACAGTCAGTTGCAGGACGCCGAAAGTGTTTGTACGCCGGATCCCTTGTCCCAAAACCTGACTGTCTGGAACGGGTCTAAGTTTGGTGTTTCATCCCCTCTCGTTTTCATGGAGAACAGAAATGGACAAACTGACAGAGATTCCTCCGGATCGTCCTACAATATGAGCAACATCAAGGTGTCACTTACACTGGTCGAAAATCTCCTGGTCGATAATGTCGCCACCGGCAGGGATATAACGATTATCACTCCATACCAGGCTCAGATGAGCCGGTACTGTGACTACCTGTATCGACTTCAAGTGGAGAAACCAACAATCGGAGTAGAAAAGGTATCCGTGTTCACCGTCGACAGCTTCCAAGGGGGGGAGGCTCCACTTGTCATCGTCGATCTGGTTGCCACCAAACGTGCTGGCTTTGTTCGTGAAAGCAATCGACTCAACGTTATGCTTTCGCGGGCAAAGTATGGGATGTACATAATCGGCAACGGGGATGTATTGGATGATCGTAAGTCCGGAAGGTGGTTGCCGAGAGTTTTCCTCAATCTCCGGAAGCATCAGAGTCGCAAGAGGGTGTTCGATAGCTTGGCAGATCCTGTTTCATACCAAGACTTCGCCATGACCAACGAAACCGAGCCCACTCCTAGCAGCGAAGACTTCCCCATGACCAACGCAACGTGGGCTGACTGGTGAATTTGTGGCTGGGATCATAGCATTAAGTAGCGGGCTGCATGTTAAGACACGGGGACAGTCTTATTAATTTTGATATTCTCTGACCAGGCAGATATAAGCTGGCACTTAGGAATGCTAGGATGGTAGAATAGTCACAATTGAATGGACTTTCCTGCGCTCTTTTATGAGTATGAAATGCTAAACCAACTAACTCTTACGCAAAGAAGAATCGAGCGTAGTGTAGCCACAAAACGAAGGTGAGAATAACGGTCTGATGTACTTGCGGCTACCATTCTGCTCCATCCAGACGCAAGCCCCAGCCCCATAAATACCCTTGGCACATATAAATTCTTATAAAACGAATGTGGGAATCGATGGGTTACATGCCATTTCCTAGGCAGAGTAGCTAGTACGGACAAGAGCATAATGGACCTCCGTGTTGGTGATGAAACACCTCTACTAAGCGGGCGGATGAATTATGCTTACCGAATAATTTACCATGCTGCAGAAACGGGGCGCAGTGCTGATCAGCGGCATTTTTAGGACGACCGCCGCGGGGGCGCTCATTGTGGAGCTGTACCTATTGCTAATCTAACTCTGCCGTGAGGCATTGATTTGAGTTCGGACAGGCTCTGTATTTGTAGTCCGGAACACCGGGCAGCGAAAACTGGGGAAATAGTAGAGGTAAGTATAGTAATATGCAATCTTGAGAAGCTTGTGGTACAAACTAACCAGGTCATGCGCAGAGTAATAGCATCGAGCCTCAAGAGTGATGGCAGGAAATTCGTGCTGTTTGGAAAAACATGTTCTATTTATAAGATGTGCAGGAAAAAAATGCATATCATCAGTCGTATATCTATGAAGACAGAAGAAACGAAGTGGCTGCCCGCGGCCTCCGTCGCTTTACTCGCTATCGCTCGGGCTACCAGCCGAGCCATCCTCCGCGTCATCCCTCAATCCCTCTGCCATGATGTATTCGGCTTTCTGGAGCACCGATCTGATCTCGTCGTTGTTGAATACCATGTCTACCGGTTTTTGTGCATGCTTATTTCGGACTCGGGGGTCGCAGCCGGCTTCGCACATCATCCTGATCATTTCTAGACCTAGCTCGGCATCCTTTTCGTTGGAATAACGTACAGCAGTGTGGAGCGGCGTTTCCTTATCGAGGCGGGTGAGAGGGTCGCATTCGAAATATTGAATGTCGAAGAGGGAGTCCATGGTATCGTCTGGAGGAAGAGGTTAGCTGATAGATCCGAGCCCAAGCAAATTCGATGCCGGTGTACAGCAGAATCATTCTGGTGTAACGTACAGCTTCCATATGTGGCACAAATATGGAGGGCGTGATTTCCCATCGAATCAGTCACACCGTTGAAGAACTCTGCAACTTCTTCGTTCGAGTTTTTCTCCATGTTTTCCAGGACTTGTTCGATCAAGTGAGGTTGGTCTCGGCGGCAGGCCTCGACGACCAGTTCGCGGGGGGATGCACCCTGGCAGAGTAGGACCATCGGTTAGGAAGGATAATTGTGGCAGAGTACGTGGCTCAAACTTACTTCGTCCGCCATAGTTGACAATAAGTGTAGGGTCGAAGTAAACAAGGAGAAGAATGGCTCGTGTCGAGGAGATATTCAATATGTATGATGGCTGGAGGTCGCGCAAGTACTATCGCATGTACGAGGAGGAATAAGGGAGAGAACTGATACCGCGGAGAATACCTGGCGGGGAGACCGGACAACAAAGAACTAAAAGAGAGGTAAGCATTTATTTATACAGATATGGAGAGCGCAAATGGAAGGATGCTTCTAGCAGCTGTCTAGGAAGGTCTGTACATTATCGTAGAAGCAAAACTAGAGGGAACAAGTAGTGCACTTACACGAAGTTTGTCAAGTTCAACGTCACATAGAGTTCGTGCCTCCTGATCCCCCGTGGGTCAGCATACCTGGCCATGCATATTCGCGGGACTGCCGGACTTATTGATTACGCCGTTCCGGGACCTGAGCGCCGCAGCCAATTAGGGCCCGCTAATTCATCCGCGCGGCAAAACGGCTTTTTCTCTCCGATAAGGCCGCCATTATCGCATGAGCCTTGCGACAGGCCAAGAGTAGAGGACGCGCGACAAGAGGCTTCCAGACAAGGTTATATGATGTAAAGAAGTGCTCTATACTCAATTCAGATTGAAATACTTTATCCCTTGTGTTTAACGCATACTTTATCCAGAAGTCTTACCCGACAAGATGCCGTTGACATGTTAGAAGCCCATTTCCTTCAGCGATACACTCTACCTCATACATGAAACCAGTCTGACTGACTTCCTTCATTCTCTACAGTTTGTCCTAACTGCAGCAATGCACTTACTATCTCCCGTGGTGACCCAACATCGAGACATCCTCTGGGGGTGAATCGATTCGAATGCCGCACCTGTCCCTACCAATATAACCTTGAGCAAAGCTGGTTCGAGAAAACGCCCATGAAGCAGAAGGAAGTGGAAGACGTGTTTGGAGGGAAGGAAGAGTTTGCAAATGCCGATAGTGTGCCAAGTAAGTGACAGGCTACTCCCGATTCTACGAGAATCGTCTGGTTCATGGTGATCACAGAGACTGACCATTTTTTCTCTCTTCTCAATTTACAGCTCAATGTCCAGCAGAAGCCTGCAATGGCGACCGCGCATACTTTTTCCAACTGCAGATTCGAAGTGCAGACGAACCGATGACTACATTCTTGAAGGTGAGCTGCTCCTTGCCGCATGAGCGGGTGGTGTGCGTTTTACCTCGCATGGGCTGATTTAAGGTCGACAGTGTACGACATGCGGTGCTCGGTGGAGAGAGAACTGAGGGGTATCATGGAAACGTGGGCATTTGCACCTCCTTACTGGAATATATTTTTGGCAGGCGAATTCTGATGGGGGGCTGGTGTTTACGGTAATTTTTTGATACTTATTATGTTAGCTGTCTTTTTTTGGGATTGTGATTTAATCATTATTAAAGCTAGCTGCAAGATACCCCTCAATGGTTAATGATTATCGCTTGAACTTAGTATTACGGAGTAGCTATGTCAGATCAGGCTCAAATTTTTTTTAATTTTTTTTTCTTTTTTAGCGGCCGCGGGATCATCATGCATTTTGGATTGGACAAAGCCATGGTAGCTTGTGCGCTTTCGACCATAATTGAGAGAAGAAAAAAAAATTCTCCTGAGGGCGGTCAACACTTCGGTGGAGGGGCAACAGAACATTAGTGGGACTATTTTTTATTTTTATTTACTGTGTTGTTATTTTATGGATATTGCCTATGGGAATATTGGTTGGCTAGTTAATAGTTTGTATAAAACATTGAAATGGTTTTTTTTTTTTTTTTTTTTTAAAAAAAAAAAAAGGTATCATTGGAATATAGAGAGTAAGATAAAGAAGAAAGTTCACGCATATTCAGCCCATAACTGTAAGCAACAAATTCGGAGCTTTATGCTCGTCTTTGCTCTATGTTATAGTTTCGTCATTTGAAGGAGGCAGGAGTAAACCTCGAGGCAGAATTGATGTCCACAGTGGATCTATGAATGCATGTTGACAGACCAATCATAACCACGGCTGACCGCGGGGTCTTGCTGCAAACATGAACAACGTTGATAAGACCAAATTGCCCCTCTGCGTTGATGCCCAGCTTCCTAGAGGGGAATCCACCAGGAACTTTGTACAATCGGAGGAGATTCGTAGATTCGGAGGAACTAGTAGGTTTAGTGTAGGCAAAAGAGAAAGGAAAAATTTTTCTGAGATGGGTAGTGGGGGGCACATCAACCATGGATAGGGAGGGAGGGCAACCCAACCAGTAGCCCAAGGCGGGCCGGGCTGGACAGCGTTGGCGATGAAGATTTTTGCGGTGGGTAGTGGGGCTGACGGAACAAAGGCCAATCAAACGCACGGATTGCCAAGGGTTTGAACCCGCCTGCTTAGTCGTCGCGCTCGCTTGCCCCTCCATATAAGGATTTCCCCTCCTCTCCCTCCCACAGAATTTTTTTTTCTTTCCCCCCTCGTCCGCATCAGTACGTATATCTTCCGCTCCCTCCTTTCTCTTCCTTCCTCTTTCTTCATCCTCTCTAACTGTCATTCTTGTTCAGCACCTCTACGCAATCGGCCGTAGTATCTGAGCAATTTTTCAGAACATTTTCTAGTATCTTACAAAGAACTACAAAAGTTCATCACAACCTTCACAATGGGGTAAGTTCACCGTGCTTGATCAAGAAGATTTTTTCTTTCTTCATCATCATGAAACTCGTGATCATTAGCTAACCTGTTACCCTCTCGCCAACAGTAAGGACGATAAGACTCACATCAACATTGTCGTTATCGGCCATGTCGATTCCGGCAAGTCGACCACCACTGGTAAGCCTTCACCATACCATCCATCAATTTTTCATCCACATACTCATATGATAATAGGTCACATGATCTACAAGTGTGGTGGTATCGACTCCCGTACCATCGAGAAGTTCGAGAAGGAAGCCGCCGAGCTCGGTAAGGGTTCCTTCAAGTACGCTTGGGTTCTTGACAAGCTCAAGTCCGAGCGTGAGCGTGGTATCACCATCGATATCGCCCTCTGGAAGTTCCAGACCGCCAAGTACGAGGTCACCGTCATTGGTATGTCATCTTAACGCCCCGTCGACCCGAGTCACTTCTAATAGCTTTATCACAGATGCCCCCGGTCATCGTGATTTCATCAAGAACATGATCACTGGTACCTCCCAGGCCGATTGTGCTATCCTCATCATTGCCTCCGGTACTGGTGAGTTCGAGGCTGGTATCTCCAAGGATGGCCAGACCCGTGAGCACGCTCTGCTTGCTTTCACCCTCGGTGTCAAGCAGCTCATCGTTGCCCTCAACAAGATGGATACCTGCAAGTGGTCTGAGGACCGTTACAAGGAAATCGTCAAGGAGACTTCCGGTTTCATCAAGAAGGTCGGCTTCAACCCCAAGGCTGTTCCCTTCGTCCCCATCTCCGGTTTCAACGGTGACAACATGCTTGAGCCCTCCTCCAACTGCCCCTGGTACAAGGGTTGGGAGAAGGAGAACAAGTCTGGCAAGGTCACCGGTAAGACCCTGATTGAGGCCATCGATGCCATCGAGCCTCCCGTCCGTCCCTCCAACAAGCCCCTCCGTCTTCCCCTCCAGGATGTGTACAAGATCTCCGGTATTGGAACTGTTCCCGTCGGTCGTGTCGAGACCGGTGTCATCGTCCCCGGTATGGTCGTCACTTTCGCCCCTGCCAACGTGACCACTGAAGTCAAGTCCGTTGAGATGCACCATCAGCAGCTCAAGGAGGGTCTCCCCGGTGACAACGTCGGTTTCAACGTCAAGAACGTCTCCGTCAAGGAGGTCCGTCGTGGTAACGTTGCCGGTGACTCCAAGAACGACCCCCCCATGGCCGCTGCCAGCTTCAACGCCCAGGTCATCGTCCTGAACCACCCCGGTCAGGTCGGCGCTGGTTACGCTCCCGTTCTGGATTGCCACACCGCTCACATTGCTTGCAAGTTCTCTGAGCTCCTCGAGAAGATCGACCGCCGTACCGGTAAGTCGGTTGAGGCTTCTCCCAAGTTCATCAAGTCCGGTGATGCTGCCATCGTCAAGATGGTTCCTTCCAAGCCCATGTGTGTCGAGTCCTTCACCGACTACCCTCCTCTCGGTCGTTTCGCTGTCCGTGACATGTAAGTGTTCCCCCTGATCGCCCTCCCCCGCCCCTGTCGGGATCCGGAAAATTTTTTTTTTAACACCGGACTTCCCTCCCTGGGTTCCCTTCTTATTCCAATTGACACTAACCGCTTCAACCAATCACAGGCGCCAGACCGTGGCCGTTGGAGTCATTAAAAGCGTCGAGAAGTCCGCTGGTGGCACTGGTAAGGTTACCAAGGCTGCTGCTAAGGCTGGCAAGAAATAAGTGCATAGCACCATGTTTTCATGAGATTCGGATACGGAATAATGGACTTAGACCGTCTAAAATAGCTGAAAATATCTGCGATGAACGCGATGATTGTTCTAACACTTCCCAAACCGTTCGTAGAAAGTTGTGGAGGCTCCCTCGAAGTCGTAGAGATTCGTCCGAAGTTGAAGCCGCAAAGCGGATGTGTATAAAGTCACGTGGGTGATGTTAATGCCTGAGGCATCAATAGAACATGCAATCTCCCCCTCGTGTGTATGTGAAGAATATCTTCACCAGATCAATATGTCTTGTTCTCCCTTAGAAGGTATCTATGGATGAGTCCTTATCCCGTTAGTGTCCTCAGGTATATGAGCGATCACATCCCATCTCAGAAGGACTACGCGAGTACTCCTACGAGTTATGCTTCGAGATGAGCAGCCTTGCAAGCTCTAACTCGGGGAGACATAAATCAACCATCATTTTGGTTCTTTAATGGGTTCATATTACACTCAGTTGATCTACATATGTAGGGATACAGAATTGATCTCAGTGCTCAAAGGGGGTAGAGTATATATGTATACTTCCTTGTCCCCACTGTTGTGCCCGTATATCATGCTCCTGGAGCAGTCTGAGCAGTCTCTCACGGTTACGCTGAAGGTACTCTCTCTCCGCTCCACGTGTTTCGTCCTTCGCTACTCTTCTCTCTCTTCCGGTGTCATCATCAAACGACTAAGCCAGATTGCTTTGCGATTCGCTTCCCTCCATCGCCTGGCACGCTGCCTTTGGATATGCTTCGCCGCCGCTTCTCGCTCAGGAGCCGATAATAACTTACTAGCTTAGCGCCGCCTCTGACAATTTATATTTATAATCTCCATATCCTGTACTTCTTACCCATTCTAGATATATAGACCTATTTACAGTAAATATTATGATCTTGACCAACATTTGGATCCTGATCGAAAGGCCCTTTCAAGAATGAAATTAGAATACGGGCCGCAGGCAGTAAAACTAGGTAGTCATTTGGCAGCTTGGCATTTTTAGAATAAATCCTTTGGCCCAGCCAGGAAACAAACAGTGGTTTGGCCCGGCTTTTTTCATGCAAGCCTTGTTCAATATAATATAAAGGCCCTCCAGGGAAACGGTATATGAATTCAACATTCGTTAGTTAATTATGAATCGCATTCATTGTATGATAGATCCTTGTTTTCACTTTCATTGTAAATTCATATGGCCCATTTCCCATGAATCGAACGAAGTGGATATAAAAAACCCCCTCTCCCCCTTCCTCCTGCCTCTCTCCTCCGTCCTTCCTCATCTTCATTACTTCTACCTATCCATATCCAATTATCGCTTATATGTGGCTACGCTTCAATATACGCCCATTCGCAACTCATCATGACCTCTCACAGATGCAGTGGCAGTCAAAAGTTCCTTCACTATGTAAGCTGGCCTCTTTCCTGGATTGCCATATATGGGGGAGGTGGGATGTTTGTTTGTTTGTTTGATGAATGCACGAATGCATAAATGAATTAGAAGTGGGGTTTTTATAGGGAATGGCTGGGTTTGAAAGAGAGAGGGAGAGAAAAAGGAATTAATAACAGGGAGGTTTATATGAATTTCCTGGGAGATATGAGGTTGGGAATGATTCTATGCAGATGATTGTATAGAACCTGCTGCTATGACCTGATTAAATAACGTTAGTATTCCCATAAATGGATATTATTCCCATGATTGAGGTCCTCTTTCCCTGTGTATCTAACAGTGGTTTCTTCACTGTACAAGAAGACAGTGAATATACCTGCCTATATAATAGGCCCTGATCCCGATCCCACCTTCCTTGAATCTCCCCCCTCTCCTACTTCCACAAGCTACTGGGCCTCAGGGATGGTTCAACAGGTAAGTCAATCATCTCAAATTACATGATCTTAATGGGATACCAGGCTTTTGGACTGTCTCCTGCGAATAGGTAAACCATGGATGGTCCCTTCCTGATACGGAAGGGGTAGTCACATGCCCACAGGACGTGAAAGGCAAACGTTTAGGTGATTGCTTTCGCGAACAAAGCCAGCACGTTTCGAGACAACCAGATCGAGAATGATAAGGGGAGCTCAAATACTTTCCGCGTCTTGCAATGGCCAAATGGCGAAAGAACAATCAAAAGTTGATAATATCGAGAAGATTGAGCAGAACGGAGACCGAAATAACGGCTTGGAGGAATATCAAGCAAAGTATCGCCTGGAGAACCGCGAGGAAATTCTCGAGTGGGAGAACCGTCTCCCACTTCAAAAAAATCTCAAGATCTCTCATCAATCGCATCTTCGCACGAAAAAGTGGCGTTTAAATACAAAGAAAACTCCAAAGAAAACTCCCTCTCCTAAGAACGCTAAGAGGAATTCGGACAGAAAACGGACTCGAAAGGCCGATGCACACTTCAACCTCATAGCGATTTTCGACCAACGAGTCACAAGGGCAACCCAACTCCTAAGAAAACTAAAAGCCCCCGGATATACCACTGCTTCTGCATCAGATATCGAGATAGCAGAGATAAAGCTTTCCTGTGACATTGTCCAGCGTCACGCGTTTAAGGTCAATATCGGGTGCGCGGTGAAGGTGGCACCCAGTCGGGCGGACTGGAGAGAACACCCACTTCGCACTACTAGCTACCCAACTCAGCACTGCTAGCTACCCAACTCAAAGGTTCTTCTCCTTGGCCCAGTGGGCCAGGATCTAATCCACTGTAATGGCCAATGTTAGTCTCCATGCTGTTCTAAGTCAGCCCAAGAGACTATTATATTCTTGATTCCAAGTATACCACTACTGTTGCCTTCCAAGGGGAGTTAAGTCAAGTCAACAATCAAACTTGTCCAGCATCGAAGGTAACCGGAATGTGGGACGCTATTCTCCATCATGTTTTGCCAAACAACGTATCACACCGCGCGGAGTTTAGTCATAGAGCGGCATATGGGCGATGCGATATTATGAGTGTGAAATGGACTATGAAACTTACAGGCAGGACGTCGTCAATGGTGGGTCTTTGGAGCATGATAGCAAAAATGGGGCAGGCATTTCTTTCCTGAGCATGGTATTTAATGATGAGCAAATTGACCCAGACTTTATTTTCAAGGAAGAGTCTGAGTGTGATATATGGGAAGAAAACAGTCATACAGACACTGATCTTGATGAAGATGACTCTGATTTGGATAAATCAGACGTCGATTCAAACTTCTCCTTCTCTGATTGATTTCCAATGATTGATATCATCTCCCCATTGTTCTACATGTCTTATTCTGAATTTTCCAATGCTCACAATGTATGAATACCTAATATTTTCTAGCTTATCATGACTGAGCCAAAATGAAAGCTCCAGCCAAATTATTCAGTGATTCTATATAGTAGTAGGAGCAGGAGTGTTATTCATAAGCTTTTAGTGAACTCATAGATAAATTATTATTAATGCAGTGAGCTGAGGCTGGGAAAAGATTAGATAGTAGTTCCTCTGGATGAAAAGTCTGCTGGCGCCACTAGCAAGGTCACCAAGGCCGCGCAGAAGGCTGGAAAGAAATAAGGGAAAGGGACCATGGACCATGGTATGATTCATGAGGGCGGTGAAGCATGATGGAACTAGATACTAAAAGTAGTCACAATGAACACGTGAAGATAGTGTATATAATGGGTCCGGGAAGACATCTTAGATAGTTAGACGTTATCATATGATAAGTGGTAGCACGTGCAGTGTTTTTTTTTGTTTCGTCTAGAAACAAATTCCCTCAATCCCTTTCCCTCTTCCCCATGACCATGTCATCTTCCTTGACACCTTCATCTCCAGCCGATCGAAGCTTGAACACGTTCATCGCGTTGCCTTTTCCGCTCGGATTAGACCAAACCAGAAGACCCCGATCCTCTACTACTTCCCTAGTCTCACATCAATCGGAGAATCTTAGTTCGATCATCATAATCATCACGAATACCAATTACTTCAATTTGACAAACGTCTTTAGAATCGTCTCAGTACCTTCGGTAGGAACTAACTAGTGTAAGCCCTATAAGAAAATCATTATTCTTCCATTAATGGCTTTGTTGACGGCCAAGACCCACGGCTGAGCATTAACGATTAACACAATAAACAATCAAATCCAACAGGTCCCGAGCGGGGGAGATTAATTTATCAATGATTCGGTACCATCAGAAGGAAGATACTAATGCAGTCAGCAACCAGATGGTTCCTTCTAGATCAACGGGAGTCATCAATGATAGGGCCCAAATCGCCACCAACAAAACAAAGGGTTCAACCCCAATAAAATCCATTCCCCCCTTTTTCCTCTTGTAATTCGAACACAAGACCCATCCAACTACTCTTGAAATTTCTTACACTAGAATTCTTAGACACATACACTATTTTCCATTCTTGACCGACATCAAATAATCCACAATGGGTGACGCTGCGCTGCCACGACAACCCTGGATCGAGACTCCTCTGGTGGAGTCCGCCACACTCTCCAAGATAGCTGGATGGTTTGTGAATTCGACTCTACAAATATGACGAAAAATACTCACGATTATTCCAGTCGCATATTTCTGAAATTGGAACTCCTGCAACCGTCAGGGTCGTTCAAGTCCAGGTAGGTGACGAGGAACCAAGCGAAGAGAGACAGAGAGAAAGGTCTCTACTCACATCAAGCCACTACAGAGGAATTGGAAATTTTATTCGCACCGCATCATTAGACCCAGAAAATCGCGACAAAGACCTTCACTTCTACAACTCCTCGGCCGGCAACGCAGGCCTGGCCGCAGTTATTGCAGCGAGGGATCTAGGCTACCCCTGTAGCATAGTCGTGCCACACACCACAAAACCGATGATGAAGCGCAAACTACAGGCAGCGGGTGCCGCGGCCGTGATTCAGCAAGGGAATAGTTGGGCGGAAGCCGACAGCTACCTTCGAGAAACGTTTATCAACAACCAGGAGGCCACCAAGAATAAGAATATTTACGTCCCTCCGTTCGATCACCTGGCTGTCTGGGACGGCGCTGCGACCATGGTGCCCGAGATAGAGGCACAATTACCCCCCAGAAATTCAGAGACGTCGGCCTTTCCGGCTGATGTGATTATCTGCAGCGTGGGTGGTGGGGGTCTGTTTAATGGAATCATCAAAGGGCTCGACGCCTCTCTTTCTCATAAACGAACACCCAAGGCGAAAGACGTGCACGTCCTAGCGGTTGAGACCAAGGGCACTGACTCCCTGGCACATTCGCTTCGAGCTGGCCGTCTAGAAACTCTTGCGGCTATCACATCGCAGGCAACGTCTCTCGGAGCTCGGCGCGTGTCATCCCAAACACTGAAGTATGCCCAGGCCCCTCCGACGGGTATCAAGGTGGTCAGTGTTGTTGGGTCTGACGCGGAGGCTGCACGGGGGGTTGTTACGACGGCGGATGAATTACGGTTCGAAGTTGAATTGGCATGTGGGATTAGTATGGATATCGCAACGGGGGAGAGATTGAAGCAGGCGGTGCAGGGATTGAGTCCTGACAGTCGAGTGGTGGTGATTGTCTGTGGTGGGAGCAATATCACTGCCGAGATGATTGCGGAGTATCGGCAGCAGCTTCACGATGGATGGGAGTAAAGTACTGTGTTAGGCTTAGTTCTTAATATTAACGGATGACGTCGTGATCAAGAATAAATAATTATTATTATAATATTATAACAATAATCTGGGTAGGGCAAGACATTAACAACTTGTCTCTCTCCACTTCCGGGGTTTAACATCCCCAAACTTGGTTCTCATCTCCGATCCTCGCTTAATCCTTCTCCTCCGGCCCCAAACATCTTTCAAGAAGAAGACGAAAAAGAAGAAAAAGAACAAGAAAAAGAGATCAACATCCTGTAAACCAGGATAATATTTCTCCGCCAGTGATACTCCATACCGTGTCGATGATTTACGATCTTCTGGAACGACCGCGTTGTTGATCCCCTCGGAGAATGTTTCATGAAATCTCCTCCCCCAACAACGGATCCTTGACCGAGTGAGCCTAAAGACTGGGCGTCCATCGGTTGAGGAAACTTCCAGCCACTGTGGTTCATGGCTGCACGCCCTAAGTGGGCCTAATGCAATGCCAAACCCTCTAAACGAAGGCCAACTCGCGCCGGTGATCGCGGCAGACCGCCGGACAAGCATCACTAGCAACAATTCGGCATCCAGTTTAACCCAAAGGGAAAATATGGCTGACCCCTCTCTGTCTGGCTCTTTTCTTGGGGGGTTTGGTTTGAAGAATCCCGGCGAATGCTCTGGCAGCAGCCTACGCTAGTTGCGTCTATATGTAGCCCTGCGCGCCAGGAAACAATCGGCTTTTCTTTTTCTTTTTCTTCTTTTTTTTTTTTCCCTTCCCTGTTCATTTAATTGAAGCTCCTCCATAAGGCCGTCAGTCGCTCCCTCCTTGGCGCCCGACGTAACATGCCATGGCTCCGGTGCGCTGGCTTCATTTTCTGCTGAGCCTAGTGGCCCTGCTGCCTGTTTCTCGGGCGCAGAGCTGCTGGAGAAACACAACATGCTCTGGACCAAGAGGTACCGCCTTCCCCGGCCCATGGGAGAGTAATATCTACGCGCCATCGTCAAGAACCGTTAGTCCACGGCGGATCTTGTCGATCGCTTCGCCAAACAAAACGGCCGACTATGAAGAGTCAATACCGTACGCTCTGCACATGGACGAGGCAATGGTGGTGTTCGATTTCGGCGTGGAGGTCGGAGGTATCGTCACGGTGAATTACACCACTACGGGACCTGGTGCGATTGGCATGGCTTTTTCGGAGGCGAAGAATTGGATCGGACAGTCGTCAGATTCGTCGAATGGAGCCTTCAAGGGGCCGGATGGTGCGCTATATGCGAATTTCACCAAGGCCGGCCATGGCGCCTTCGTCATGCCCGACCATAAGCTGCGCGGTGGATTTCGCTACATGACCGTTTTCCTGATCTCAGACGGTCCGACCTGTGTACATATCGAAAATATCAGCTTGGAAATCGCCTTCCAGCCGACCTGGTCGAATCTACGAGCGTACCAGGGCTACTTCAACTCTAGTGACAAGCTACTGAACCGCATCTGGTACAGCGGCGCCTATACCTTGCAGACCAATGCCGTTCCCGTAGACACCGGTCGCCAGGTCCCTATGGTTGAAGAGGGATGGGCGAACAACGGCACTTTAGGTCCTGGCGATACGATCCTAGTAGACGGGGCGAAACGAGACCGCGCTGTGTGGCCGGGAGATATGGGGATCGCGGCGCCATCGGTATTTGTGAGCACCGGGGATTTGGAGAGTGTGAAAAATGCCCTCCAGGTGATGTATAATACACAGGTCAGTGCTGTCGTTTAATGCATTTTGGGCCTGTCTAACTATTTGCAGGCCTCGAATGGTGCCTTTGATGAATCAGGGCCGCCGCTCAGCCAAAAAAACTCGGACACATATCATATGTGGTCAATGGTCGGAACGTTCAACTACGTTCTCTTCACAAACGATACTGAGTTTCTCTTGAAGAACTGGGATAAGTATCAGAAAGCCATGGACTTTGTATATGGGAAGGTGGACAACTCAAGCGGCCTGCTGAATGTTACTGGCACACGCGACTGGGCTCGATGGCAACAAGGCTTCAACAACACGCAGGCGCAGATGATGTACGTGATTAGAAATTGGTGATAACGAATGATCTCAGCTAACGAATCAGTCTCTATCACACCCTCAAAACGGGATCGCGTCTTGCGAAATGGGCGGAAGATACCAAAGCTCTCTCGGGTCGATGGGAACACCAGGCGGAAGATCTCCGACGCGCTATCAACGAGCACTGCTGGGATGAGGAGTACGGCGCATTCAAAGACAATGCCACAGAAACCAGCCTACATCCACAAGACGCAAACAGCATGGCCCTTCTGTACGGTGTGGTGGGCAAGGATCGTGCGGACCGAATCTCCGAAACACTGACCCAGAACTGGACCCCAATCGGCGCCGTGGCGCCAGAGCTGCCAGAGAACATCTCCCCGTTTATCTCCTCTTTCGAAGTGCAGGGCCATCTTAATGCCCGCCAACCCGAGCGAGCCCTCGACCTCATCCGACGCAGCTGGGGTTGGTATCTTCGCAACCCGAACGGAACCGAGAGCACCGTCATCGAGGGGTACCTGCGAAACGGCACGTTCGGCTACCGGTCTGACCGGGGGTATATGTACGACGAATCGTACGTCTCGCATGCGCACGGCTGGTCTGCGGGACCTACTTCCGCCTTGACGAACTATATTCTAGGGCTGACGGTTACGTCACCCGTCGGCCTGACATGGAAGATTGCACCACAGTTTGGAGATCTCAAATCCGCGGAGGGCGGCTTCATGACATCCCTTGGGAAATTCTCCGTGTCATGGGAGAAGAAGCTAGAGCACTATACCCTACACTTCGTGGTCCCTCAGGGGACCCGAGGAAACCTCACCTTGCCGTATATCCGAAGCGGCGAGGAGCCGTCCATTACCATTGATGGCAATGACATCTATCGCGGTGTGTACTACATTGACGACACAGCCACCGTGACTGTGAGCGGTGGAGGAGCGCACAAGGTGGTGGTGCGATGATGTTGCTCGTGTCTGTATACTTAAGTTATAATAATACCCTTGCAGTTATTAGTAGTTCTATATGATGGCAGTTACTCCACACTCTCAGCTGGACACCCGTAGACGCACCCTTTTTATCTATAATAACATGATTAAAACACTAAACTCCATATCGACATGCGCTTAAGCCACTATCCGAACCAACTGAATTTCCCCCAAAGGGAAAACTTGGACAGGTCAGGGCCGGCCGAATCACGTGAACTCCGGACTTGAGCTTCGAGATCATGTCACCATCTCCGGCCCGCAACCTCGACCTCAACCCTCCCTCACCGTCTTCACCACCACCACCTCCCTCAAAGCCATGGCTTCACCATCTTCTCTCCAGGGCGCCATGCCCTGGCGCACCTACAGCCAATGCATGCGCCGTTCATACCTCCGTTCCAGCCCAACCACCCGCTTCATCAGCACAACCCGACCCCTCCGCACCACCCACGCAAACCCGCTCCGCACCGCCGGCAACGTACGCAACAAAGAGGCCGAAATCGCCAAATACCGACGATCCATGACACTCTCCGCGGCAGGAATCGCAGCCTGCGCCGTGGCCATGTACGGCGTAATTCAACTCGACATGTTTGGACTTGACGCGAAACCCACAGACGCCGCCGACGCTGCCCCTTCCTCCTCCAACAAGACGATGAAACTTGACGGCCCCGACGGCTTTACCAGTTCACCGTCCGTGATCCGAATCCAAGGCCAAGACGGTGCCGAACAAGTCTCGACCGGCACCAGCACGATCCCCTACTTCCCCAGCACGATCCAGCTCCCGAAAACGATTGACACGACGAGTGTCCAATCGGGCCAGGAATTGGGCCCCAGCACCGAGCAAGAAGAATACCAGCTCCTCGGTCTGGGAATCCGCACAGTCTCCTTCCTCAAGATTCAAGTCTACGTCGTGGGGCTGTACGTTGCCAAGAACGACATCTCGGAACTGCAGCAACGGCTTGTACGCACGGCCGTAAACCCACCAGGAAAACACACCCAATCGGTGGTTGACTCGCCGGGAGCTACGTCCGCGACTCTGCTCGTCTCGACGGAGCGCCAGCAACTCAAGGAGCTGCTTCTTGATCCGGAGCAGAGCGACGCCGTCTGGGATGCGATCTTGAAGCCGGACGGGCTACGGACCGCGTTCCGCATCGTGCCGACTCGGAATACGGATTTCTTGCATTTGCGTGATGGCTGGGTGCGTGGGATTACGGGCCGCGCGCAGAGAGTCGCGGGTGCGGCTCCTGCGGCTTCGCCCGGCGAGTTCCAGGATGAATCGTTTGGGGCGGCGCTGAATGACTTCAAGGGGTTGTTTGGAGGGGGCCAGCGCAAGAATGTGCCGAAGGGCCAGACGCTGGTTCTGGTGCGGAATGGTGAGGGCGCGCTGGATGCGCTGTTTCAGGCTGATGCGGAGAAGCCGGCCAGGTTCATGGGCCGAGTCGCCGATGAGCGCATTAGTCGGCTGGTGTGGTTGAATTATCTGGCGGGGAAGAATGTGTCGAGCGAGGGTGCTCGACAGAGCGTTGTGGATGGCGTGATGGGGATTGTGGAACGGCCTGTTGGCACCGTGGTTCAGAAGGTGATTTAAACTTAGTTCTAGTTTCGATGTCTAGTGTATTTGTATTTATCTATACTTGTATAAACACTCTACTTTTCTCTCTCTCTCTCTCTCTCTCTCTCTCTCTCTCTCTCTCTCTCTCTCTCTAATAGACACGCTTACGATCCAACTCCAGCCAGAATAAATATGGGAATTACACGACAATACAACATTCCGTCCGTAGATATAGAAAGAGAAAAAAAAACTCATCATTGAGTCTACTGAATCCGAATTACTTTAAAGAGCACCCGCCTCCTTCAACATACCCGGCAACTGGGCCCTGATAGCCTGCAAATCCGAGTTCCCGCCAATATGCTTCTGCTTGATGAAGATATTCGGCACGGTGCGCTGGCCACTGATCTCCAGGAGGGCAGCTTGGAGAGCCGCGCCATCGTCTACAAGTGGGCAAGGCAAGGATTAGTTCATTTTTATTTCAATTCTCTCTCTCTCTTTTTTTTTTTTTTCTTTTTTCAACGCACGCGGGGAGGGTTGGAATGGAACACAAAAATATACGCACCGATCTTATCCAGCTCCACGACATTCATCTTCGCGCCCAGCTCAGTCAAAAGCGACTTGCTAGCTTTGCAGTAGGGGCAGTGCGACTTAGAGAAGACGGCTATATGCGGAGGGGGAAAAACAGATCAGATTAGCCTGTGATCACATAGAAATATCACCACATCGCATGCGACGTTTATTAGGCGGTAGAATGGGGAGGAGGAAGTGCTTAGCAGTACTTACCAACGGCATTCTCGTCGATGATGTTCTGGGCCTGAATCTTGGCGGTGGACATGGCTTCGGGTGTGGGACCGGCAAAGGACCCGAAAAGACGGCGGAATATGGAAGCAATGGTGGGCAACTTTGGTTGGTAAAGATGGAGAAGAGTATGAAGGAGAGCAGAGGGAGTGGGCTGCGGGGGAGAGAAAGATTACTTGACGTTATGATGTCAGGTGATGCTTAGTCAGGCCTGTGGCGTGCTTGAGTCACTATGTACATAATATTATTATTATCAATGATGCTTACATGGGTATAATTTATAGGCAATAATTGCTAGCATTAGAAATAGATTGGATTGAATTTATTCTGCACCGAAGTCATTTATGTGATGATGCAATATGCTCCCGATATGAACAAAGAGTATAGAATAGATATCAAGGGGAATCTGAAAACTCAAAGGAATGACAAGGTCGGTGAAAACATCAGACATAGAAGAAAGAAATGAAGCCAGAATTAAAGATAGCTAGGGACAAAACAACAACAAAAAAACACCACAAACCGACCAGACGCTGAAAAACTAACGGGGCAAAAAAAAAAAAGAAAAGAAAAAGAAAACAAAGACAAGGAACAAGAAAATAAGAAGAAATATCTTGTAATGTCTAAGGTGTCTTCAAAGAAATAATGGGAGAATATCAACACCAGAAGGACGTAGATATCACATCACAATGCAACATCCACATCCCTTTTCCTTCTTCGGAGGCTCCGCCGCACTCACCATGGGCGGACTCCATTTGGGCGTCAATGCCGTAGGGGGCGGATCCTGCACTCGGGGCATTGGACTATATCCTGTGCTGGTACCTGGGCGGGTACTAGGCTCGTTTGCCTTGTGCGAGCTGCTGGGCCGACTCGGCAATCTGGCCAGCTGAGGCTTCTCTTCGATAACCTCCTCTTCTTTCTTTTCATCCTTCGGCTCCACACGCGGAGCCGCGTCCGGCCCGATGACGAGTGGCGCGAACTCGCGATCATACGTAGTCGGCGTCCGGCCTTCCTTAGCCCACTGTTCTTGCTGCATCTTGCGTGCATGGGTCGGTAGAATCTGCTGGTCTGGAGGTAGCCGGGGGTCCGGCTTGTACATGGTGGCCAGCCATGGCGGATCCCCCTCGGGTCGATTAACGGCGGTGGGAGGGCGGGATTCACCCGATCGTGTAGTAGGTCGTTGGTTGATATTCCCCGACACAGCCCGACTTCTCGAAGTGGTTGACTTCCGGGTCGTCGGTGGCGCGGACGTCTTCCGAGTGGCTGATCCAGGTCCTTTTCCGGGGGTCTTCTTGGATGCGAGCTGCGACTGGAGACCGCGGCTAACAGGCCTACTCGAGGCACCTGGAGGTGTAACGGCATCGATGGAATCAACCGTAATCGGTTCGCTGGCTCTACGAGGCATTCCAAACGACAAGCCATCGTCCTCACCATTTGTCGGCGCACGGGAGCGTTGTCCGGAAAATTCACGCCCACCATGTTCGGGCGACATTGGTGCAGGGCTGGAGGTGGGGATTGGAATGCGGGACGAGCTCTTGCGAAGGCCAGGATTGCGGTAGATGCTCGATGCAGCATCATCACCTCCGGCGATCTCTTCAGGCCGGCGAAGGTCCCAAGTTTTCCGTTCATGTTCTGGGGTGTTGTCACCACTGTAATGTGTCGGAGAGCCACTGTATTCCCGGTGGTCCTCGCGTACGTTCGGCCATGGCTCGGTGTGCTCTGACGGCGGTGTACTGATGGTACTGTTGTGCACGTCATGATTCCGCCTACCCTTGACGCTTTCCATGCCCCGGCGGTTATAGAGAATTTGTTGTAATTCCTGACTTTCGATCTTTGCCAGCTTATCACGGTGGATCCAATTCTCATTGTCCATTTCGTTCAGGTACAGCCCGATGCCTTCCTTCATCTCCCCCCTGCTAAGAGCCGCATGATATGTATCAACCGACTCGCGTGAGTTTCCCACGCTGCGACTACGCAAGCTCCCTTTTTCGCTGCCACGTCGAGCTAGACTGGCCTCCTGGCGTCCGCGAGAGTTCACGTGTCCGGATTCGTGGGCGTAGGCGTGTCTCGAGAGGGACGAACTGCGCGATCCCTTCGAATTCCTTCTTGGCCGAGTATGGGTAGAATCATGGGACGACCGGGACTTTGAACGATGCTTATTACTCTATTAATCTCATTAGCACCATCATGTATGATATGTCTCAATCCAAGGTGTGACCGGGCGAAGACCACCCGCTACAGCGGGTCACTTACACTGCGCCTAACGGGGACTGCATACTCCCACTGGGATGTCTGAGTCGGTTCTACGGTGCCGGACGAAGTCCAAACATCTGCAGTATACGCTGCGGTCGCTGCACCCGCCATGCCGCAGCAATCAGACTAATTCGGGGAACAAGGCCAGTCCAGCTGAACCAAGTTGGGTGGAAGAGGGGGTGGTGAGTGGGTTTCAAGGAGATTTTCGCGGAGGGACGTCTCGATTAGGCCATCCCAACAGACGTAGGGATCAAGAGGAAAACTAAGGCACAGTTCAATTCAATGTTTGGAATCTTGTTTCCGCTTTCAAAACTGTGCAGTGCAGATTGAACAAGCAAAAATCGAAAACAACCCGAAAGAGTAAGTCGTAAATATGGTGGAATTGACCGGCCGGCGACAGTGTTGGCGAGCTGGACCACGGGTACAGGCGGATTTTGGTACCGTGGATAAGGTATGCGGTTCAGGGAATGTGATAGGCCAACGCCAGAGAGGTATTGGATATGATGTCGTCGATGCGGAGAGGTGTTCGTCGGAATATCGAGAGTAAGGGAGATATAATTAAGAAATATTAAAGAAGGTGAACGAGGTCGGTTCGAGGGTTAGGAGGTCAAGGAAACAAAGAGGGGAAAGACAAGCAGAAGAAAAATGATGAAAAGGAGTGGCAGCAAAGGTGTGGCTGAGACTGTGGCGGCTGGGGAGGGCGTCAGTTCCAAGCAACACGCCGATTGCAAGAATAGGAAGGCAAGAAGATAATGAGGAGAGGAGTGAGGGAGAGAGAGAGAGATCATCCCAGGAGGGAAGAAAGAGAAGGAGGAGAGAAAAGAGAGAGAGAGAGAGAGAGAGAGAGAGAGACTGCGAGACCGACAGACACGGGGGGAAAGCAGGAGCAGCGGCTAGTCCCAACACCGTTAGTGCCGCAACCCGCCAAACTGCCTAGAACGAATAGTTAAACCTCCGTTCAACGCTACCAACTGGACGGATGATGATAATCCTGTCCTCCACCTCATATTTGCTTTTCAACGGGCTCTGAAATTAAGGCACTCTCCCTTCCCCCCCTCCAACTCCCTCAATCTCCCATGTGCCGGGTTGGTTCGGACCTAACCCGCAGGATGATGTCTCACAAATCTCAGCCAGCTCCGTTTCGCATCACCTGCAGTTCCCTGTCCAATTGGCTTCACGACCTGCAGATATGGAACCCGGGATTCGATCTGTCCAGTGGCTCATCAGTCTAGTTGACGTTAGTCCTGGTTTGGCCGATCTGCCTGTCAGAACAAAATTCTAACCGTGCTTCTGAAAACAGTGTCTGCGATCCAGACTGGACCCTGAATGTTACATATCATGGCGATAGTCCTAAACCTTCCCATGAGCTGAAAGATCAGCGTAGATTCGGTGCCGGACTTTCTTTTTAATATTCCACGCCATTAGTGATCTCAATTGGCTTTCAAAAAGTATCTTAGTTCCGCCAGGGACCAACTGATTCTGGATTGATTTCATATCTATAACCCGGATTTACATTCTGACTACCAGCACGTGGTTGCTCATGTTGGACGCTCAGGTCTATTCAAAAATATAACCCGATAGAGAGAACAATGTGCCTCAAGGAACCCATCTCATCAGAGTATATTCATATATATATATATATATATATGGGTGTGTCTGTGTATGCATTGCGCCAGGAGCTTATCCATAAATACAGTCCCAATTAAATCGAGCAAAACCTTATCGACGCATAATATCCAACAAGCAAGTGTAAGAACTCTATTTCGTCTTCAGTGTAATTAAAAGAGGGAATGGGAAAAAACTCCAAAGGGTAGTTAGGTGTAAACATATACAAGTGATTAGAAACAATATTTAGCCGTGTGATGCAATGACTCAAGAAAAAGATACCCGGTCACAATCAGCTATCTCTCGCTGCGTCCAGTCGGCCCAGCGTCTTCTGTGCCTCCTTGATCAACATGCGCCGAGCGAGCCGTTCCTCATCAGTCTCAGGATCAATTCCGTCCGCTGTCAGAATGACCTGAGCCAAAATTGTCTCACTCAGCTTTTTGTACTCAAAATCGCGCGCTTTTGGCTCAGCTGGGGGGTTGGCGATATACTCCTCGCACAGGGGTAATAGTATCCCCTGGAGATATGACATAAGCGCATGGGCTTTGGCGATAGGGGTCGTGAAGAGTTTCAGATTGGGTGCGGACGCAGGCATGGACGACGAAGGACCGGAGGAAGTCGGACGCGGCGGCTCAACAGGCGCGGAGAGCTCGTCTTCAGCGCGCTGCTTCTGGAGCTTCTTCTTCTTCTTGTTCCGCGTACGGTTTCTTTTTCGCGCCTGGGGGGCTTCCGGCTCCTGGGGCGAATCACTGTTCTTGTTGCTCTCCTCGAGGTCGGAACCGGGGTCGCTGGGCGTGCGCTGGCCAGGCTGCACCTCCGACACCACACATAGCACTTCAGACTGCTGCTTCAGCCCTTCGTTCCGACAAGGTAGTGTATCATCGTCTAGTAAGTTCCCCTTGTAGAGCAATTTGATACGCTTCGGGTCAGGTGTCTGAGTGACCTCGGCGGCGCGCTGGCGAAGTTGGCCGACGCTCAGGCGACCCTCATTGATTGCGTAGGCTGGGAAAGGCAGCTCATACGTGTTGTGACGGTGGCGGAGAATAAGGGTATCCGGCTCAGCCTCATACCGAGACTGATTCGGCGAGATATAGGAGTAGTCGTTATCATTGACGACTGGCGGGCGGAAGAAGTTGCGCCAAGACATGATAGCGAGTGCGACTGCGCAAGGGAGCAGGAAGGCGACAAGGGTTTTATAGTCGACGGCAGCAGGTATATAATCCCGGATCCAATCTGGAGGGGGAGGGAACGTTAAGAAGGGCGAGGATGAAGAAGAGTCTTTAGTGGAGAGTACGGTGGTGACAAATTTCTGAAGATCACGAAGCGAGGTGGGGAGATTGCCTCCAATGTAGTCAGTGTAGAAGGCACACGTCTCGCCCAGAGAGGTCTGGGATACGTGCGATAACAGCCGGGTCATGGATTGTGGTGCCGCTGGCGTGAGGCTGAAAAGTAAGCAAGAGTAAGTGTTGAGGTCATGGAAGAAGCTGGCATCTTCTCGATCCGGAATAGACAAGGCGGAGAGAGAGAAAGTCTGGCAAGGCTGTTTTTTTTTTTTTTTTACTGGGATTTTGCCACAACCCAAAACACCAACTAGAATATTGGAGAAAAGGGAATAAATAATATTGAATATCAGTTATTCCCCTCCCCCTCTTCTCTCTCCAATATTTTTGTCGTAATTCCAAGAGACCACCATTATTGGGTGGATTTATTCTAGTTTTCCATGATCTTGTGTACGTGTTTAGTCATAGTCCGTCCACCTACTGTACGTGTTGGTATTCATATACTCCGGAGTGCTCCGACTACAACCAGGGACTTCACTCAGTATCTACACATACATATATATTAATAATAACTTATCATACACTTGAACATCATATCTATCAAACGCCTTGGCCATGCGAAACCAAAAAAAAGATCAAAGTCTCACACCCCCTGGCGTAGGTCGTCCCCCGAACCACCGTCCAAGGCCATTATTGTTTTCATTGCCTTCATTTCCCATCCACTGCGGCACACGGAAAAAATCGCCTTGCATCCATTGTGGTTTATCGGCGGTTTCGAACGTATTCTTCACTCGGTGAGCGAATGATTGAAAAAAGGTCTCCTCTTCCTCCTGCTCGTCTACCACGGCAGATGCGGTCGCAGGTCCCCGGGTAGGTCGAGAAGGGCGGATGGCTTCATTGCGGGAAGTCCGGGATGTGGAGAATGCGCCCCCCTCATCAGTTCGGCTCGTCGCTCGAGGGGATACTCCACGTCCAGAAAGTCCAAGAGATCCCAGTCCGGTCAATTCTCGTTCAATCAGATCCCGACCCTCTCGCCAGCCTCCTATCCCATAGCCACTGGGGTTGTTTTCCATATCGTCGTCATCCTCTTCAATGAGGCCAAATCCGCAGATGTTTTTCACACGACCATAGAGGTTGAAAAGGGTGGCAGCAACGGGAATCAAGATGAAAACAGGGAAGAAATAATCAAATCCTTTCCCAAGCGGTGTAAGATCGATATATTGGCCAAGAAGATGATAGAACGTGGTGTTTTGTCGGAAACTTAACGGTAAGAACGTGAGGAAATTATATGCGATCGGCACAGTCAATCGGGCGACAAGGCCTGCATACCAACATGCGCTTTCGCCGTATGTGTTGCGACGGACCAAGGCTCGATTGCCCCACACTTTGGCATCGCTAATACCTACCAGAGCGGCCCAGCACATGTACAGGAGCCATGCGCAGGCAACCACTTGTCTTCCGAAGTCGACCGGGACGGGGTCCTTGCGGTAGGAAACAATGGACAGAGTCACTACAGACAGCCTAGGTGCCAACGATTTGATCAACTCTGACCAAACGATGCAGACAGATGCCGCACCGCAAATGGCGCCCATAATAAGTCGCACTTTTGGGACGATATTGGCGTACACGTGATATCGCAAGTAGGGGGTCAGAATTTTGACACGGGGTAGAATCGTGGAGCGATGCGGCGAGTGGTTGAACTCCAGTTTTTTCGAGGCGGAGGAGTTGATGATTGCCTGCAAATCAGAAGCCAAGAGTACTAAGCGATCCCACTCGTCCACAAAGCGAGCTTTTTGATGCCGCGCCCGTTGTAAACGCCGGGTCAAGTCGGCCATATAGCGTTCCGTAATGACATTGGGAATGGTGCTCGACCCTTCAGACGGTTCCAGCAGAGGAGTTCGCGCTTCGGGGGTACCTGAGGACTCGGCTAGTTCTTCGATCCAATCTTGAAAATCTCGCGCGCTACCGGTTTTGCGACGCTGTAACTGGGTGACCTGTGACTCCAGACCTTCAAGTTCGTTGATGGCGTCCATCAGGCGGTCGTGAAGCCGGGGGGCATGGGCCTGGACGCGGCGAAGACGAGTGCTGACCTCAGAGTTGCGGAACAGAGTCCGAGGTACGGAAACTAGACCATGGCCCATCATATAGATTGCGAGTACGAGACCCCAGACATATGCGATGGCCATGATGAGGCCTTTGATCGAGCGGAATTTGAAGCCATTTAGGATGGAGATGTAGATCAGGCCGACAAGCGCGCAGCCGAGCACGATCAACTGATAGCGGGCATTGGAGCGGATGGAGTATTGGAGACGGCCTTTGGGGTCCCGGTATCCTGAGTCGATATATTCGCCGAGTAAGGGGAGGATAGCCCTGGTGTTCCGGAGAAGTGTCAGCATGCCGGGCGGAGGGGGAATGTGCCGCAAACAGCAAGCTGAGGGTATGCAGCAACTTACCAAGTCAGCACAAAGATAAGCCAGTAGGCGATGCGCCAGGAGATCAGAAGTAGGCGATCTGGTAACCAGATAGCTTTGGGGCCAGCGCCGTCGCGCGAACTGGAAGCGAGATCAATCGGAACCAGAAGCACGACACTGGCGGGGAGGGCCAAGGCCAGAAACACAGGAATGACCAGGTAGGCGGGAGTCGCCCGTAGAGTTAGGTAGCGTCGTAGAAGGAGGATGACAACCACGGAGATGATGAACAAAGTGAAGGAAAAGAAGATGCTGGACCCGACTGGGATGGGAGATTTGGCGATCATGGTGGTTGAGGGGCGTTGAGACACATATAAAGGACGAGGGGGAAATGATCGGAGGTAATTCAGGGTTGTTGTCTTGGCCGGTTAGCATCTATCTGATCATGACGGGGGGGGAGGGATCAAATAAGAGCTCCGTGGGATGGACACGAGGGGATTGTTGATTGATGGATTTGGAGAAGTAATGGAAAGAAGGAGGAAGAGAAGGAGGGAGGTGATGTGATTGAAACGGAGGAGATGTTTTATGGATCATTCATTTCCCAGACCTTGACACTGACGATGATACTAATAATATGAGGACTAATCATAATAAGCATCGCGACGGGGCGGTGACGACAACATGGGCACGTGACCCTTGACGTTTCCGTAAATCCCAAATCTTTCTAACAAAGATGAATCGAGAGGTATTTATCTCGGTAACTAAAGTAGTTGGGTAGGGGCACCTATTATTATAATAGCAGACAGATATCTACCTCCTAGGTACTATCTGTATCTATCTATCCAAGTACTGTCTGTACCTAGGTCTAGTGGATGCCTCTTGTCTCGTACTTTTTTAGTCACCAGGTCCAGTCCCGTGAGAACCCTCCCTCCTCCAGGGTCATTATAATGATGATTGTGATAGGATGATTGGTGGCAGACTTGGTACTTTTTTTTTTTTCCCTTAAAAAATACCCCCCTATATACAAATATACAAATATTCATGTATAAATAAAATCCTTATATACCCCCTTTTTTTTTATATAAAAAAAAAAAAGGAAATTGAGATGAATCCAAGATTCTAATCATTAAAATCAAAGTAAAAATAAAATCGATGAATATTTTCCAAATTCGTCGACAAAAAATAAAAGTAAAAATAAAACCCCCCCCAGCTGCGCAACCAGCAGACCAAACCTTGCGTCCTCTGGGCCAGTCATTGTGCACTAGTCGGGCGACCAGTGGCTCCTTCTCATCCGCTCCCGTCAAGTCTGAACTTTGTCGATCCAGACAGCTATGGACACTAATCAACCTGCGATGTACGTACTCGGTTCTGAGCTTGCCTCATGTTCAGGAGAAGGGGATAGACAGCAAGAAGAAAAGAACCCTGGGATAATTGATGGATTTGAACCATTCTCGGGAAGCTAGATTAGTTACCGGTCGATTGGATGAGTGTTCCTTGGTAGCAGAATCAAGCCGATCCTCCAGACTGACGAGGTACCCTAAAGGTACTAAAAACTAAACTACCTCACTAACGCCTTGATTCCCCAGTAGTGGATGGCTCAATCATTCGCCCCTTGTTGGACATTATTGGATCTGATTCAATATCCTTATCCTGTTATATGATTTTTGTAATTTGATTTCTTTCTTTCTTTCTTTCGTTTTTTTTCTCCTTCTTTCTTTTGACTTTAATTTCAACTTTGGTTCGATTTATTAGATCAGATTTTCAGGGCTTTGTGTAGTAGTGACCTCGAATAGTAGGAAGGCCCTCAGATGGAGAGTTGAAGTATCCCAGATGTACCTGAAAAGAACCATTATGATGCATTATTATTTTCTCATCTTTTAAGCTTGTTGGTTGAGGGTTGCAGGAGAGTACTTACTTTGAAGAATATCTTCTGATTGAATTATTTTCAGTCCTTTATTTTTTGATTGAATAGAATTGATAATTTCTTTTTCTTTTTCTTTTTCTTTTTTTTTTCCTTCCAAGTTCAAGTACAAGTACTACAACTTCGACCACCTGAAACTTCGCTGAAGGTACTTCCAAACTATAGGTTTCTGCCATTATTGCGGGTCCGTCCTCCACCCTCCTCTCTCTCTCTTCCTCTCTCTCTCTCTCTCTCTCTCTCTCTCTCTCTCTCTTCCTGATCAACATCTTCATCAACTTCGTTTTTCTCTTTTCCTCTTCTCTCCCTCCCTCCCCCTCCTTTCTCTCCCTCTCTCCTCTCCCTGTCTCTCTTCATTCCCTCTACTTTATTTTTGTTTGGTTTTTGTCTATATCTTAATCAATAATCTATCCTCTCCACTCTCGTTCTATCGTGTGAGCTGTACAAACACACCCGTGGGTAAGCAACCCGCCTCTCTCTCTCCCTCGTTCGCCCATCAATTTCCCCTCCCCTCCCGACCGTTCGTTCACTACCAATGGCTTCTTCCCGTTCTTTTTTCTTTTTCCTTTTGCCTTCGCCCTCGTCCCTTTCTGTCTTTTTAGTTTGATTGTTTTTCAAATAATGGTTATTCTTTCTTTCTCTCCATTCTGACTCGAGACTTTTTTACTCGTATCCACACAGATTTCTCTCTCCCCTTGTCGCAATCCTGTCTACCGGTATTAAGTCTCCGGCATCCATTGATCTTCCTCGAATTACTTTCTGCAGCGACTGTGCCAGTGGTGTGACCGACATCCCTGTCCCTGATCCCAACCCTACTCCACTGGTACAATCATCCTGCTGAGTCGGTCCAAGCCACTCCCCCCGGCCACGCCAACGAACCTGCTGTGACTGAACACCTCCCTCTGGTGCCCGAACGCCCTGTTTCTCTACTTCTTGGTCACTGGCTACCTTTTTCTCTGTCCTACCGTCCTCTTTTCGCCGTTCGTGATTTCAATATTCCGACCGCTCGAAACGTTCGCCGCCACTCCCATTGCGACCAGCTTTTCTCATATTGTGGTGCTTTCGACCGCATCTCCTTTCCATTCCCGGGCTCACAGTTCGCTCTGTGTTTTTCTTTTTCGTTTCTTTCTTCCCCCACTACCGCCTAGTTCCCCCCCCCCCGGCGCCGCCCCGAAGACAGCTGTGTGATATCATCGGTTTACTCATCACTATACTTGGTCCTCGCCATCATATCATATCATATAAATTTTTTTTTCGTTGTGAATATCGCTATTTCCTGTGGTGAGGGTTTCTATTCCCACCAGCGAATGCTGAGTTCAGGGGAAAGCTTGCGCGGACTGCTCCTCGATCCCCAGAGGGGGTTGTCGACATGAATCCCGCAAACTTCTCTAATGTGGGCGGTGCCACCGCCCATGGCCAGATACCAAAGCTGGACAATAACCAGGTTATGATGAATTATGTCGCTCATGCATTACAATCTCAGGGGACATTTACAGGTTGGCGGGCCGAAGTCCCTCTCAGAGATCGCGTTGTGAAAGTGTATCAAATGTTGGTTGACCCGCTTACCTTATTATTGATTGTTGTGGCGAATCACATCTTGTTCCGCTCCCTAATCAAAGTTCCTGCCAAAGCTCTTGCACGCCCGATGACCTTGTTTTACAATTCTCTGTCCTTTTTCTCTCATTGTCTTTCCCCCACCCCAAAGGCTGATTGTCTTCACATCTCAGGTTTACCTCTCTTCGCCTCATTCAACCTCACCAAGACCTACAGAATTTGGCTCAGGCTGCCCTGAGCTTCGAACAGAAGGCTTTCAAAGACGCACAACAAAAGGTTGGTCGACTCCTCACCTGCTTGAATTCGAGTATGCTAACCATCAACCTTCTCCCTACTTCCAGGTCGACTACGACAAAGAATGCAATGACAAGTTGCTCCATATTCGAGACACTCGAGCGAGGCAAGCCGCTGTGATGCAAAATGGAATGATGCCTCAAGGTGCGCCCAAGGCTGCCGCTGGAATGCGCGGTGTCGGTCAGGCTGCTCCCTTCCCCCAGCAGGTGAACCGTGCCATGCAGGCAAATCCGATGGCAGGTCAACAACCTATGGCGATGGGGATGATGGACCCTAATCAACAGGCGGCGATGCACCAACGACAACAGCAATCACAAGGGTTACTTCAGCAGCAGCAGCAGCAGCAACAACAACAACAACAACAACAACAGCAACAGCGGACTCAGCAAAGGCCTGGTGGTGGCACGGTCCTTCCTGATGAATTACAAACCCTCACCCAACAAGAGAACGAGCAGGTTACTCGAATATCCAATCAAATTTTGAGCAAAACTTCGCAGGAGGATATTGACAAAATAAAGATGAATCTTCAGAACATGAGTCCGGACCAGCGGGCATACCTGCATAAGAGGGGGATGGACCCTGTCAGTTACTTCTTCCGCTCCCAGGCTTTGGCTCAAGTTCGCCGGCATAAGCGCAACCGTATGGAAATGGCGCGCGCACAGAATGCTGGAGTGGACCCGAACAATGTGATGATGGGTGATCCAATGCAGCAACGTCAGATGTTCCAAAACATGATGAATCTCCAGCGCAATTCCTCGTTCTCTATGGGTAGCCAGCAAAGTATGGACCCATCATCCTTCATCGGCAACGTTGAAAACATTCAAGGACAGCAGGCGGATGGCTTGCGATCCCAGGAAGCCGGCCAGCTCGTCGTTCCGGCGAGCTCGTCCCAGATGAATCAAGCCCCTTATCCCACCCCCCAGAACATGTTCCCGGTTGGACAGCAAATGGGCCAAGGTGGCCAAGCAAACATGAATGGCACATCGATGAACCCACAGTTTTTTGCACAGCAACAACTACAGAGTGCTCAAAATGTCCCGCAAAATCAACCCCAGCATGCTACCCAGATCCCGCCCCAGTCCCAAGCACAAAACCAGGCTCAGGCTCGAGCTCAGGCGGCCCAGAAGGCGCAAATGGCGATCTCTCAAGCGGGCCAAGCCAATTCTCATATGCAACAGCAGATGACGCAACAAAGCCCTGCTATGCCAATGTTGAATCGTCCGATGCCTCCGGGCCAGATGTCACCGGCACAAGTAGCTGCGCAGGCTCGGCCTCCGTCCCGTGCCCCCAATATGGGACAACAACCGCCCATGGACGGTCAGCAGCCGATGCCCAGTCAACCTCGAATCCCACCTGGGCTGCCGCCAAGTGTACAACAACAACTGGCGCAGTTGCCACCGGAGCAGATTAATATGCTTCTGCAACGTCGTGGGCTGGCGGGAAACCCTGCTCTTCGGGCCAATGCAAACCAACAATCTATGCCGATGCAGCAGAATCCGTCCCAGCCTGCCCAGGGCCAACAGATGCCAAATGGTCAGATGGGCAATAATCAGAATATGAGAGTATCTCTCAATCTACAACAGCAGCTAGCTGGGATGGGTGGGCCCAACGCCTCCAACCAAATGCTTGCAGGACAGCAAATGCCTGTCCAGCAGTCCCCGCAACAGCAGCAACAGCAACAACAACGCCAAGAACTCTATAAGATGCAACTCATCCGCCAACAAAACGCTGGCTTGGAAATGACGGCTGAACAGAGCAGGGAGATGGATCGCGTGAATTTTCCGCCATCGATACTCAACAGTTCAAACATGGCCTCCCCCGTCCCGAAACACATTAAGTCTTGGGCCCAACTAAAACAATGGGCGACTAACAACCCCCAACTTCTGGGAGGAATGGACGTCCAGAAATTGATGGCTATTCAAAAAATGCACTTTACTCAGATTGTGGCAGCAGGTAAGGACCGCAATCGCAACTCGGACCAGCCTGGACAGGGACCCTGGATGCCAGTACCTGGACAAGGACAACAGCAACCTGCCATGAATCCTCAACAATTTCAAGGCGGCCAGCCACAACCTCAAATGAACATGGCTGCACTCCGACAGATCACGTCACATGATATACAGATGGCTCGCCAGCGATTAGGAGCACAAGTGCAGAATTTCAGTGACGATCAGCTTCGTGAGGTGCTTACCCGAAACCGGCAGAAGCAGTTGATGCAACTTGCCCAGAATCGTGCTTCTCAGGCCCAGGCCCAGGCTCTTGCCGCTCAGCAAGGCCAACAGACCCAAGCTGTTCAGCAACCCCCAGTTAGTGCCCCCACGACAATACCCCAGCCTAAGCCTGAACTACAAGGCCAACAGCCCGCCACTCAGCATGCGCAACAAACCCAACCAACAAAACCCCAGACTGCAGCCTCTGGTACTGGTAAAGGCGCGAAAGGCACTCAGAAACAGGCTGCCAAGAGGAAACTGGCGAATGAGGAACCGGTGGAAGTTCAAAATAATGTACCTCCGAAACCGACCCAACCGGCGGCCACTCAGGGGATGACGGCTCCCGCACCCACCAGACCGCAGATTACGCGGGAACAGCTGGCAGCGATGAACCCACAGCAACGCGCACAATTCGAGGCACATATGCGGCGGCAACAGCAGCAGCAGCAGCAGCAGCAGCAACAACAACAACAACAACAACAACAACAGCAGCAGCATATGCCACAACAAGCACCACCACCACCGCAACAAGCATCACCTCGTACGCGAGCGGCGGCTGAAGAGGCATGGAACAACCTCCCGGAGAAGATTCGCCAGGTTTACAATGACACGTTGAAACAGGCTCCTAAGGTGGAACCTATCTCCGTTACACCAGAGCAGAAGACTTTGATGACCCAACAACTTCGTGATTGTACTGATATGCTTAGTCGGATGGACAGCCTAGTTCAGTGGTTCGCAAAGGTTCCCGGTCAGGAGAGGAATGTACGGAGCTTATTGGCTATGGTAAGTCCTATCTCGTCCGCGGCCTTTCCCTTACAACTACCATGCTAATTCGGTGAATACAGCGCATCCAATTGATGAGGCAATTCAAGCCTGGTGCTGAGTGGGTCCTAAATGACCATGTGACTATTACCCCAGACTATCTCACTGTCACTGTCGGCTATATCAGAAAGCTCTTCCATGCCATGATCACCCGTGTCAGCCAGCACCAAAATCAAGTTCCTGGACAACGACCCGGTGCTGGGCAAACAGCGCCACCTATGCAACAACCGAATCAAAACAACATGCCGGCTTTGAATGCCTCAAATTTGCAGCAATTGCAACAGCAAGAAGAAGCTCTTCAGCGAGCTCGAAGGGCTTCAAGTCAGACCGCCGTTTCCGCAACATCGGCCGTCGCCCCTGCGCCATTTGGAGCCCCGTCGCCACAAGGAGTTCCTCATGCTTACGGCCCCGGTGGCATGCCACCAGAACAACTAAAGCTCCCTCCTCCGAAGAAGAGAAAGCAGTCGCAGGCAGGCGCTACCCCAACATCGGCGACACCAGGTTCCAGAGTCCAGGCGTCCAAATTGATAGATGCGAAGCTGCTCGCATCTACCACACCAGTGGGCGGACCTTACAAATGTAGTATCCCTGAGTGCCAGCATCATCTTCAAGGCTTTACAGCGCAAAGTGCGCTAGATAAACATGTGGAAGAGAACCACAAAGAAGAGGCCATTGCTGATCCTCTTGAGTTTGCTCTGGAAAGTTTCCGCAGCGTACTTATGAAGGATGAGGACAAGACCAAGGGTTCCGGTTTGAAGAAGGATGTTCTCCCTATTGTACCCGGGAAGCCCGGCGCTGCCGCTTCCCCTGCAAAACCTGATTCTGGAACCACTCCAGCTACCACGGGTCCTGCCTCTATGGGGCGAGTTTCTAGTCAGGTTGCGTCTAACCAGCAGCTCACCCCACGCGGGCCAGCGGGCAAGGTTCCTACCCCGGCAACCAAAATCAAGGAAGGGAACAAAGAAGTTGGCAAACCGGCGGAGCAGGGGCCACTTGCGGAAACAGCAGTCAAAGATCTCTGGGCCGACAGCGCCGTTTCCCTCGAGGCTATCCACGATACATTCATGGATATTGGAGAAAACGGCGGCCTAGGTTTTGGTGTCATGGATGAATTCCTCAATGCCGACATGTTTACAAACACCCAAGACACCCCAGATTCCGTCGAGAGTGCGGTGGTCACCCAGACACCCAAGGATGGCGAGATGCCCCGAGTTGAAGATATGATGGGGAAAGCGGTGGTTGATGAGGGTCCTCCAGAAGATAATTGGATCCCCAACGATTGGATCAACCTCCCGGGACACTATGAAGACGAGTTTCTCTTGAATCAGCCCTTACTCGATATCGACTGGGATGCCGTTGAACGTGGTGATGTTGTTGACAGCGCCATGAGTCTTCAAGTCCTGTAGAAGACACGACTAATGCTTTGCTAATGGCCCTCCCCAGCGAATGTGTATACAGTCACGTGGGCGGTGCTAGTGCCTGAGGCATCGAATGAAATGGTTTATGTACATTAGGGGCAGGATGAGTGGTGGGCTCGTACGTTTTATCTTCTTCTCTCTGTTTTTCTACTTCTTCATAGTTTGTTGGATACTCCTACTGTCTTCTTTTTTTTTTTTTTTTTTTTTTTTTT
>VCAU01000093.1:0-138264 GCA_015844325.1 Aspergillus nanangensis | reverse complement strand
ATCTCTATCTCTTATTAATTTCTATCTCTATTTCTTATTGATTTCTATTCTGATTTCTATTTCTAATTATTTTGATTTATTTCTTTATTATTTCTATTTCTATTTTTATTCATTCATTTATTTCCTAAATAGGTAAATCACTATATTCACTTTTGATTATATGATTTCTCCTAAAGTCAACATCTATTCAAGAGGATCAGTACTTATTAAATATAGGCTGCAGTCGTTTAGCCCGACGAAGCATAAGATAAGTTGAATTCCAGTACGTATAAATATCCTGGATTAACATAAGTTTTGGTTCTTTCGTCTGAAGATTTAGGAAGTTCTCTCGGCGTTGAGGGCTTTTATTAATAAATATCGCTAGCTATTAAATCTAATATATTATTAGTAATTAGTTTGGAAGAGGAACTGAATCTTATTTTATTAAGAGTATATATAATCTCCTAATTCTGTTGTCAGGTTTTGTTACCCCCCTCAGTCTATTTTATTGCTTCTTTATTATTCTTTAGATTCACTTCGATCTGACTAAGAAGCTCTCTTAAACTAAGTTAAATAATATGTGCGATACAAGGTATGCGAATAATAGAAATATAATTAGTTAACTTCAGTAACTGAAGAGATTTTTAAAGAATATCTATTAATATTAGATTATTAGACGCATTATCCGTGGTTACAGTCAAAACCCGGCCCTGAATCTGATGTTTTTTCAGTAGCTCTAGGAGAATTGTACTTAGATAAGATCCAGTATATAACTCATGTAGCGGCTCAAAATCTAGAAGTATCTTCTGATAGTTCCAGTTCTTATTAAGAAAATAGCCTGTGACTGCTATAAAGATCTGGTAAAAGGGTGAGATCCAGCAGTCCAATATAATAGATAGTTTAGTATTAGTAAGAAGAGTCTGAAGAAGAGTATATTATTATTCTTATACTAATTCCTGGAGCTGTCGGCGGATCATGTATGCGGAGAGGATCTCAGGAAAGAATGAGATAAGCTGGGCTATTTTAATTAATATATGAAATTACGGATATTTAACAAGCTGGAACGGCAATCGTAAGACTGTAATAAAAGTAACTATTCTCTTTATTCAGGCTTGCTGAGTAAATGATTTCTTAGAAGGGGCTGGATATATCTAAGAAGGTTATAATATATTAATATATATTCTGGGGACTATATTTTTAAATATACCATGCTCGACATATCTAGCCATGTATTAATCTTCGAATATCCTGCGAGTAGAATGCTAATTTTCGGTAGTTAATTTTTTGCGAAAAGTGTTTGTTCATAGAAGATGTTCCGCGGTGATAGTCTATAGGATAGCTAAGAATATAGTAATAAGTCTGATATATTATTTTTAGAGAGCTATTCTTGATCGTGGCTATCTGATAAAAATAATTCTAGTACTCTGTCTAATACTTACTCTCAAAGATATTCCGTTTTATCTGACTTTTATACTCCGTCTTTAACTACTATATGATAAATTTATTATTCATTATCTCTGTCTATATAATATAGATCTTCTTTTTCTGGGGGCCTACACGTTCAAGTATTCTAGAAATGAGAGGCAGGAGCACTGGCTGAGTAAAGATAACATGTAGTGTAGGATTAGATAGATACTAGCTTCGTAAAGTATCAGAATTAAACGACTGGATTTCATCAGATAGTAGAAAGAGAATATTATCCAAAGAATTATTCTCTAGAAATAAATTAAATAATGATGGGTAGCTGTCCGACAGCCGAGAGGCCTGACCCTGCGATATAGTAATTAGTCGATATTAGATTAGACTGTAAGAAGATGCAAGAAACACACCGAGAATTCTTACAGCTAAAATTAGAAGAATTATTTGTGTTCTTAGAAAATTGGCTACTAGCGGGAAAGTCGCACATTATTTAGATAGATCTATTGCCAAGATCCAAACATCACAGTGATTGAGTGGTATGCTACACTATATTAAGGTTCTATGAGGTTCGAGCCGCGCCGAACCTCATCAGACCGCAAAGGACTGGAAAGGACCGCAAAGAACCGTATTAATAACTATCTAAGTCTCTCTAACTTTAGCGAAGTCTGCTATCAGTTTATCGGGTGAGAATTTAGGTAGAGAAGATGTATTAAAAGCTAATAAATCAGGTCAGCTATATTAGTGATGTGAATTGGTTGAATAAAATAATATCTTTCGATTATAAACAATCAAAGAGCCCTTGAACTAACCCGGTTTAATTTTATGGCTAATATTTTTAAAGATTTGTTCGTGGTCATGAGACTATAATTATATAGCGCGTAGTTAAAATATATAGTTCTCACGATATTCATCGCATTAAAAAGCATTCCAATCGTAATTAATTATAAATGATCTAAGACCCACTAAAGCGAACACGCCTAACAGTATCCGATCATGAAATCCCCTAATACAAGAAAATTTCATAAGATTTCATAAGGAATCAGTCGTAGTTATAGCATTTGTAGATGTCATAACCAAAACAAGGTTTAATAACAGTAAATATCTAAGATAAATCATCATTTTATCCATCCGAAAAAGGAAAAGTTTGGCAAAATTATGCAACTGCGGTTCAATGAGGGTCGACCCGCGATAGAACCGCATAGAACCCCGGTGCGGTGCGGTTCGAAAATAATAGAACCGCAGAACCGCGAGGTCCGGTTCGAGGTTCTAGATGTTGGAACCGGAACCGCACCATTTCGAGGCCTAGATGGAAGAGTTGTTAAATAAATCGTTGCTAGTAAATAACTAAAGTTATACTCGAGTGATGTATTGTAAATTAAACGCGAAGAACTAAAACAAGAACTATTCTAAGTATATGAAAGGAGTGTCCTTATATATCCTTCGCTCCTGGGGTTGGTAGATAGGTGAGTATACTAAGTAGTAGCAATGTGGTATATGATATATTATAAATCTACCGGTTGGTCGATTATTCGTATACTAGTTGGTCACGTGGTGTATGTGCTGGAAAATCAAGTTCGTATAGTAGCATATATACTTGACGTGTGAACACGATGAGCGAATCCGACACGGACGCCTCAACAGGCGAACCATCTGCTCAAAGACAGTCTAAAAGGATTATCCGTAGACTAAATCGATTTCTCGACGATCTTGAACGCGCCGCGGCTGCGCCTGTCTAACCCGACGCGCCAAGAACCCAGAGAATCCGACGTATTCCCACAAACAACGCGGTCCCAGAGACCCTAAATCCAGTAGCAGACCCTATCTTAAAGAGTATTTTGAAAAGAATCAACCTTTAAGATGCTGAAATACGGGAACTCCACGCAACACTGCAAAATAGGGAGGGTAAACAGGACGAGCAGACGATATACTATCAGGAATAAATCACCACCCAACAGGAATAAATTACTACCCAACAGGAGCAGATTACTATCCAACGGGAACAGCTTACTACCCTCAGAGACTACATTAATAAACTCAACAACCAACTAGCATTGTACTAGATCGATGAACTTAAGAAAATCGTCCAGGAAATCCATAAGAACACAACTACGGGAATCACTACCGTAACATCATTAAGCCAAACATCCAGTAACGGCCGAACCTGGGCGTTACTTATTATAATCTCTTCTGTGGTTTCACCAGCAACCAAAACAACAACTACAGTATTGATTCTTCCCAGTACTATTATTAATATATGACGCGCCACGGAGAACACTAAACAAAAATTAACCGACGGAATCACAGCGAAGAGCATTATTCAGCAGGCGATTACAGATAATTAGAAGATAAAAAAGATTATAATTAAAGAAGTTAAAGTTATCGCGGGATCAAGCGTCCATATATTTATAGTCGGTGAAGAGGATGCATACAAGCTATAGAAATATTAAAAATAGCTGGAAATCTTCGATAGTGCCAGATTAAACAGCGAGCCATGGTTTCCGATCAAAATCGATAATGTACGAAAAATGGACGTCTTTAATAAGGAAGGTAGAGTAAGAGAAGACTTTTATACTATCTTTAAAAATAAAAACAGTGCCGAGGTGAAAAGAGTCCATTAGCTTAGTGGGTCTAAACTATATAGATTAATAATAATCTTTTTCTTACGCGAGAGTGATGTAGCCCAGCTACTTTATTAGAAATACGCCCAGATTGCGGGAGAGATTTTATTTACAGCAGAGTATTACTATATATCAAGGCTAATGCAATGTTGTAATTGCCAGAGCTACAGTTATAAATAGGCGCGCTGTAAGGCCACGATAGTATGTGAAAAAATACGCTGAATTATATTAGAGACACGAATATACAGAGTCCCACGAGAAGTATAGAGCATGTAGAAATATATATTAAGTATCTTACTAATAGTGTCTATAGTGGTTAGAAAAAATCAACAGAATACGAGACAGAAAACAAGGCTATAATAAAGACAGCCCGTCTTAAAAATTATAATGCTATAAGTAATACATGCTAATTTAAGAAAAAACTGGGAAGTACAGCTGAGTTTCTTAAATAATAAGTTACTTATAGTATATGACTTGTTGATAGTATCCGAACCGTATATTATATATATAGAAAACAAATGAAGTACATATACCTATAGTAAATAGAATGCGATCTTACCGGAGAAAAGATAGTAAGAAAAAGAGACAACAATTAAGATACGGAGTATAATATAGATAAAGAAGAGTAAAAAAAGAGTAAGATAAATTATAACAGACTTTAGAGATATTACTGCGATCATATTTCCCTACCAAGACGACTAGATCCTGATTATAGCGGCATATATATTACTGCAAAGGGAGAATAATGGATGGAGGAATCTAATAGAAGTAATCACTGCTATCTAATAAATTATCCGTACTCAGCGGGAGAAGTTTGGAACCAGATTAAATATTATAGTCTGTGGAGACTTTAATTACTATAATTAACTTTGGGGCGGAGACCAGATCATACACTCTCAGAGATAGAGAGAAGCCCGACTAATCCTAGAATTAATACTGGATCAGGAGCTACAAAGCATCCTTTCAAAAGAGATAATTACTTATAAGTCAGGTTAGTGGTAGTTAACAATTAATTTAATTATAGTATCAGACAGTCTGCAACAACAGCTTGCCGTGTGCCGGTACTATTTAACAGAACACGGATCTGACCATCGGGCGATTGAAGCGATCTTTACTACCCCAGCTAAACGGACACCACCCGCGGGAGATCGAAATAACAGCCCACGATATTAATGGAAAAAGACCTCATAGGATAAAATCATGCAATAAATCTATCAGACTAAGATAATAATCCCTGAAATCTATAATCCCGAGGAGTTGGAAACACAGCTGAAATACATGATAGATAGGATATCTAGGGCTATTAAGATATGTGTCCCACGCGCACATCCATCGCCCTACTGCAAACAATAGTGGACAGCGAGACTGATCGAACTACGGGACGAGTATTTTTATAAAAAAAATCAATGGACACGGCTCCGCTGATATAGAATATATTAGCCAGATCTGGAAGAGATAGTTAAGAAACTCTGTCACTAGTTTTATATAGTTATTCGAGACTAAAAACGATAATACTGGACAGAATTCTTAAACTAAATAGATAACATCTGGGCTGCAGCGCAGTACGCCAAAGAAATAAATACTCGAAAGCTAATTTCAGTACTTTAAGCAGAAGTAAATGAGATAATAACCGAAGATAATACCGAAAAAGCAAGGATCCTACTCTCTGCGTTCTACCTACTAATATTATCAGGTATTGAGTCCAAGTCCATCCTAAAACCCGTTGCGTTATAGATAGACCTGTTGATAGACGAAGAGATTGGTAGAGTAGTCATGAATATGAATCCCTGAAAAGCCCCGGGGGAAGATCGAATCCCTGTAGGGGTTTAGTAGCAGCTCTGGCCGGTGCTAGAAGACGAAATTTACAATCTATTCCGGGTATCGGTCCGCCTTGGCCATGTGCCAATATAATAGAAAATAGCAATTTACTCGTTTCTTTCCAGCGCTGAGGCACTTTTATCGCGATCCAGCCCACCGCGGTTGGCTCGTAACCACCTTCACCGGCGTGGGAGCTTGGGCCCAATGGACCCAACGAGGCGCGCCCAAATCTTAAATCGCATTACCATGCCCTCTACATTTTTTAATCGTGTTTTTCCAGCGCTGAGGCGCCTTTACTTCGATCCAGCCAACCGCGGTTGGATCGACACCACCATCGCCGGCGTGGGACTTTGGATCCAATGGACCCAACGAGGCGCGCCAGCTGAACAAAGCCGGCCTCGAACACCTTAGAGTGGTCAAGGGTCCGTCGCGGAGTAATCTTTGGCCTGAGGAGTATATGCCTCTTGTCCTTGGATGAGTTCAATATGGGAGGACGACACCATAGTGTGTGTTGAGGCTCTGATTTGCCTTAGGCCACCACCTCGCTTAGGGATCGATATGGGTGAATTACTGCAGGGCATTTTTGGGTGAGGTAAGTCAAACTTTTCCTCGGTGAATAATCTTTCTGCAAACTAATGGTTCGTATAATTAGACGGTTTATGGTGTCGCAGGATGGAGATGAAATCTTCATAATAGTTGCTTCGGCGGACGATGGATACTCAGTATCTTCGGGATGGTCTTCGGCCGGGGATAAACCCATTCTTGCGGCTAATGACATATGGCCCATTTCGTATCTACACAGCGACAGAGATGGAGCATTTCGCAATTGTGATGTTGTCAAATTACTTAAAGCCGATTTCCAAATATAAAATGTGGCCAGAAAGTCGGTTCTTTCTCATTTCTTTCCTCTCTCTTCAAGAGCTTTAGAATCATCAAACTGATCAATTCTAGCGGTTTACGCATCATTTCTTCAGGTTCAACGCTCAACAGGTTATGAGCCCTCGCTCTTCCATAACCATAATTGGTCTACGATAATCGTGCCCTACACTTGTTTTTCTAAGCAAGCACCATAATGTCAGATGTTGGGCCTATCAACGTGGTCACCCAGGCCACTAACTTACTATCCAAAGCCCCTGATCAGCTCGCCGGCGTGAAGCAGGCGCTTCAGGGTAGGGATGACTGGGAAAACTGGTCAATTTATGTCATCACGGCGTTGACCCCAGTGATGATGGAGGATCTGATTGATAAATCGATTCCTAGGCCGCTGCCAGGAACCGATGATTACGCCAATTAGAAGGTTTAATCGAGAGCCTGAGCGGCGTGGTTGGTCAACCAACTGGGACCCTCAGTCACACAGTACTATAGGGCCCTATTAAATCGCCCGATATACGCAGATGACGCCTACACAGCCATAAAGAAGCTCGTATTGGGCTTCAGTCTCACACTATCATTTCAACCTGGAAAAAGGCGATTTCTATGAAGAGATCTCAGTACGGATCAGTAGAGCAGTACGTCAACGCTTTTCGTGACGCTGTACACCAAGCCAACGAGTACAAATGTGTCATATCCCCATTCTGTGCAATGATGATGTTGCTTGATCAGGTGGAGGAAGATCTACCTTCGTGGGCCGCTGATACTGAGGGAAAATTATCTGATGATAGCGAGTCATTGCTCACTGAAGCGAAATTTTTCACGATTTGTACGAACGCCGCGGAGAAAGGGAAAGCTGCAGTAGAAAAATATGAATCCGCTACAGTGGCCACTCCTATTCTATCTTCTCAACCGGCTAAGTCAAATGATCGGGGGATTAAGAAATCAGAGCCTGAACAGTGTGCTTGCGATTAAGGCGGTTGCAGGAGCCATAGGGGCCTGTCTCTCGGCTGATCAAGCCCGTGGGTACCATGGCGTCTCGTTGTCCAGCGCTTCGCGATATAGGTGTGTGTCCCCCCCCCCCAAAAAAAACCGAAAAAAAAGAATTATCACTAGCTTTGTACATAGGTTATCTTATTACTATCCCTGTGCACCCCGTGCCTGGTGGCTGGGTGGTTGGGTCGGGCATGGGCATCTACAGCAGAGTCATTCAAGGTGAGTACTATCTACATCCAGCAGCTTTACTTGCTAACCATGTCCGAGTCCACCTTTCTCATTATCACGGTCTCCGGACATTCGACAGCGAAATCCATTCCTCGTGGGACGAAAGAGCCTGAATCCCAACCACAAGTCCACAACATCACCGGCGTTGACAGCAGGTAGGTTTGTGTGGGCCGTTGAATAGAGCGGCATCCAGGAATCGCATTACTTCTTTTTCTGTCTACTACTATATCGCAAGTCCGGCAAAGATCCAAATATTTTTCCACAGGTCAGGCTTCTGCCTTGCAGATATCTACAACTAGGAAACGAACCTGGAACTCTGCCCTCCAACTTTGGGAAAGTACGTCTAGGAAACGCCCACAGCCGCTTCATCCATCCAGGTACCTATTGTGCGCCGAGGCCATCCTTGGGTCAAATTGGATGTCGAAGGTTGACATATGGAACGTGGGCTAGTAGTAAGTTAAAAACGATTATAACTACTGTTTTACTTATCGCTATGTGGGCTAATCCAGAGGTAATAGGTCCAGGATATTTTTGAGGACCATCATTTATTTGATGGCTGAGGACCGGACGGAGAGGGAAGGGGAGAAGATGGAAGGGGCGGAGGAGCAGGAGGAAGAGGGTCCCCCAGGGGATGAGCTCAGAATATGCACTCTGCCAAATGCCCGACCAAGAATTCCCATGGACACAAACCTCGGCAGGTGGTCATAGAGGGAGGAGGTGTCGTTGATTGTTATGTTGGCTATCCAGACTATACGGAGGAACAGGAACATGACGTGCACAGGGAAGGGCAGGGCTGCTTCTGACAGGAACTTGGGGTTTGTGATGATGGGGATGTGGAGGGGGGTGTCAACCAGAAATATGTCTATAAATTGGAGTACACGGGACCCCCCCGTGTGTACACACTTTTTATGGTCTGGTGGTCGAAATCTTAGGTTAACAGGAGGCGTAATTAGGCAAGCAATTCACCACAACCTACAGTATATCATCACGTTCGAATTGGGAGGCTCTAAGCAACCAGTCTTTTTAGATCCTCGATACAGCTACAGTCACCCCAAATCCAATATACTGTCCGTCTCTGTGTCTTGGATATGACCCATCGACTCCATAAGTCAACGCTTGTTCTGCGCCTCCCGCCTAAGGAAGCTTCGCCCGAGGGCCAGTAATATCGGCCACTGGAGGATGAATGATATCGGGGAAATTATCCCCACCACCACTCGCTCCCTCTCACTTCCTCCAATTTCGCCGTAACCCTAGTACCCGGTTCGATGCAACGATCCAATATTATGCCGGGCAATACAGAGACGGTGGGCATTAAGGTTGTTGTGCCGGTTCATTTATTATGCGGGGTAAACAACCGCGATACAGGGGGGTGAGCTGACACGTTGAGTAATGGGGCCAAAAAGCGTCAGCACAGATGGTTTAACTCGCATTGAGTCTCTCCCTCTTTGCCGTAAACCAGCATCTCTGCGTCTGTATTGAATTTGACACGAAACCACTCGCCCCAGGAATGCATATTCTCCGACGTACCGCCATAATGGGCGCATTGGGTTTAGCTACAACAGCTGAATGCCTTGCCCCGGAACACTTCGACTATGTTGTCATCGGCGGAGGAACCTGTGGGCTAACGGTCGCAAATCGGCTCAGCGAAACCCCCGGCATCAGAGTAGCCGTAATTGAAGCGGGAGGCGACGAACGAAACAATCCGAATGTGACCGGTGTCTCGGGGTTTGGTCTGGGGTTCAACACCGCCGTCGACTGGCAATACGAAACCACTGCGCAGGTCTATGCAAACAACCAGGCCATTGTGTATCATGCCGGGAAGGCCCTGGGGGGCACAAGCACAATTAATGGTATGGCGAATTGTTTGGTCGCTAGTTTGCAGCAGAACGAGTCAGATCTAACGCGGATTTAGGCATGACGTACATCCGAGCCGGGAAGGAGGAAATCGACATGTGGGAGGAGTCCTTGGGAAACAAAGGCTGGAACTGGAATAATCTCTACCCTTATTACCTGAAGAGCGAGGGTTTTAGTCCGCCAACTGAGGCGCAACGAGCGGCTGGAGCGTCATTTGTAGACGCGTATCACGGTCGCCAAGGCCCGTTGGATGTCTCGTATCCTTATGGCATGCTCAACGGGTCGTTCCATTCGGTCGTGAACGACACATGGCGCCAATTGGGTATCCCCTTCAACCCCGACGTCAATGGGGGCAACTTGCACGGATTCTCGGTATGGCCGCAGACCCTCGATCGAGAAGCAAATATCCGCGAGGATGCCGCCATGGCATATTACTATCCCATCTCGGACAGAAAGAACTTGGTCACATACCGAGGAGTGGTCGATAGGATCTTGTGGGACGATAAATCCTCCAAAGGAAAGAAGGTTGTCGCCTCAGGTGTACAATATGTTAACTCTGACGGTGTCACGAAGACAGTCCTCGCTACCAAGGAGGTGATCGTCTCTGCAGGAGCTGTTAGATCGCCAGCTATTCTAGAGCTGTCGGGTATCGGCAATCCGCAGTATGGTCAAGCATTACTCCCAAATGAATTCTACTGACCATGGCGATAGAATACTGCATAAGTACAACATCCCGACCAAAGTCGCCTTGCATTCCGTCGGCGAAAATGCACAGGACCAACCAAACAATGCGATCTTATTCACCACCAATCAGACATTAAACGGCACGGCGCCATACGTAACGTATGCTACGGTGCAAGATCTGTTTGGATCTGAGACGGATGCCATCGCAAAGAAAACCGCCGACAGTTTGAATGACTGGGCCGATCAAACCATTCAAGCTAATGAGGGCGTCGGCGACGTCGCGGCGTTGAAACGACTTCTTAAAACCCAACACGACATGATCTTCACCAAGGGCCTCTCATGTGTTGAAATCCTCACCAGCTCATCCGGCCACAATATGGTGTCGGCATTCTGGATCAGCTTCCCCTTCTCCCGTGGCAGTGTTCACATACGCTCGTCGAATCCACAAGACTATCCCCAAATCAATCCTAATTACTTCTTGGTGGATTGGGATGTCACGCTACAGACAAAGATCGCGGAAACTGCCTTTCAGTTCTGGAATACGTCCCCAGTACACTCAATGGTTGTTACGCAAACATCCCCGCCACCAGAGACGGTGCCTCCCAATGCTACAGCGACGCAGTTGACCAGCTGGTTGAAAAGTTCATGTGAGTTGATATCTTCACCCTGGCTATACGTTTCTTTTGATGGCTTACTATTGTTTGATTTCATTTAGTCAGTGCAAACCATCATCTGCTGGGTACCGCGGCGATGCTTCCGCGGGAGCTGGGCGGCGTGGTGGACGAGACTTTGACTGTGTATGGGACGGAAAATGTGCGAGTTATTGATGCGTCCGTTTTGCCCATTCAAGTCAGTGGGCATCTCACAAGTACCCTGTATGCAGTTTCCGAGAGGGCGGCAGATATCATCAAGGGAGTGTTGGAGTAGATTGTCGCCTTGTTTCAATATGACATGTGGGATATTCGTGTCCATTTCCACAATCCATTATACAGTCAAGTCTGGGGTCTTGAAATACCCTTTATCATGGTCCCCTAATACTTGGAATCTTCCAGGTATTTGTCTCTAGAGATGTTCCAATGTATTTAACAACTGAATAGTCACCGGAGCACACACATACACTCACTTGATATACACATTCAACTGCCTGATATTGAACAAACATCACATTCATGGAAACAAGATCTACATAGTAACCGCTACTAAGACAAAACCATATTAACTGAAATACAGATCTACCCTCCTCCACTACCACCTCCTCCCCCGCTGCCTCCTCCTCCACTACCTCCGCCGCCTCCTCCACTCCCACCGCCGCCACCACCACCACTTCCACCACCACAGCTACCACACGCCGACGCACTACCACATCCAGAGCCACAATTAGATTCGGCGCCCACTGAAGAGCTACCAACCCCCGCGGCCTGATCCACATAGTTAAGCTGCGCATCTGTACACGACGTAGTCGAGTCCGGAAGCACCGGGTAATAATACGGGTAACCTGCATAGCCACTCCCCTCACTCCCCCCACTTCTACTATAGTCAACATTATTCGAATGACCCCGTATCCTGGCCCTGACCGGGTTCGACGAATTCAAAACCCACTGAGGCACAGGAGGAGTGAAGTCCGCTAGCTGCATGCGCGAATTGCGCCGGGCCTCGTACGCGGACTTCTGCTGGTCGGCAAACTGGCCCGCCCACGGCGCGAGGAAGAAGTGGTCGGAGTGGGCGCTCTCGAAGTAATGGCTGAGGGGTTGGGCGCGGTGAATGCCGCCCATCTTGACGCGGGTGGTGGAAGGGGTGGTCACGCTCTGCACAGATGTGTCTGGGGAATGGAGCCACGCGGTGGATTCGCAGAAGCGTGGCGACTTGGCCATGGCGGCGGCGACGTGATGGAGCGTGGATGACGAGTGGAGGACTTTGAGGCGGTTGTTGAGGAAGTGTTGCGTGGGTGTTGTGGTGGTCTTCGCTGGTTGCGGGGGGTAGAGGGGTGCGTCTCGCTGGAGGTGGAGGGTGACGAAGGACCACGAGTCGAGCGGGAAGGCCCAGAGGTGTTTGGCGAGGTTGCAGTCGCCGCATTTGGTCGGGCATTTGCCGTAGGCTTCGGTGCAGTCCCAGGGGAACAGGTCCTGGTGTGGGTAGAGGGGGGCGCGGAAGGCGCCCCAGTCGTGCCAGTATTCCTGGAGGGTGTCGATCATGTCGGCGTCGTTGTAGCGGCCGAAGTAGAAGCGGAGGAGGTATTCTTCGATGAACCCGTAGGGGACGTCGAATTTGCTGGTCACTTTGTTGGATGGGTATCCTTGCGGTGGGGGGCAGACGAAGCTCATCAGGTAGAGTGGCGAAGAGCCGGGGAGAGTGTGTGGGGGGCCGTTGACCATGGGTGCGAACAGCTGTTGGTCAAGCAGGGAGTTGCAGAAATTCTGGCAGTTGTTCAGCACGGGGTTCCAGGTAATGACGCGGTTTGGGTCGAGGAGTCGCTGCACGACACGGTTCAGGTAGATGGTGAGCCGGCTCTGGAGCAGGGTTTTGAGGCTGTCCAACACGGGGGTGAGGTGGGATTCCAGATGCTTCAGTTTTCCAGCAGCAGAGAGGGTGGAGCTATCAAAGTCTTGTTGACTGGCGGCGATCAAGAGATCGATGACTTCTTGCTCCTGGTCGTTCTCGATGAATTCGGACAACACGCCGGAGAAAGGAGCACCTACAACCTGCTTCATGATGACTTTGTACTGTGGAGGATTTGTCACAACGCGCTGGTGTTGCCACATGTGTCTTTCCAGATCAGAACCGATTGACAGCGCGCGTTGGTGCGTGGGCCGGATTGTGAAGCGTTTGAGGTAGACCGGAAGCTCTCGCAAAGATATCAAGGCGCCGGCACGTGTACTGTTGGGAGCATTGTTAGTAACCCCGAGAGACCATTGACCAGGAAGACTCACTTAGAAACACCATTTTCAATCACGAGTGGGCCAATTCGCAATGCCATATGGACGTTCGCATAGGGATAGCGCTCTGCACAATCCCGGAAGGTTGGATGGATGCCCTTGTCGGCCATCGCTTGTGCCACCGTTGCATCTGCTATGGCATGTTGCCACGACGCAGGATCTTGTGGGTTTGCAGGGTCCTGGAGTGAAGTAGAGACACTATCGATCTTGGAGTTGCGCCTGATGCGGCTGACAATTCGAGACAAGGACGATGCACCAGCGGCCTTGCCTGTTGTCGCCAAAAGACCCTCTCGCTTGGCATCTGCTTCCGACCCAGAGAGGCGATTCTGCGACCCTTCGGCCGATACGGCATGTTTGTAGGACTTTTTGAATGATGCATCCCCATAGTGACGAGACCAGTAGCATGGCTCACAGAGAATATCCGGGGCATAAAGGTGTTTCTCTTTGATAAACATGCTACCCGTGATGAAAGTGCTGCAATATGTGCACTTCAGTGGTACCAATTTATCACTGGAGCTGCTGGTCGCGGAGCCAGACACTATATAAAAGATTAGTCTCCACAACAATTGAGAATGAGGGAAGGGAACCTACGCTGGGGAATCCCCGGTCGTTTCTCCGATTTATGCCACGGGGTCCGGTGCTCGATCACCTTGTCAATATCAAGAAGGCCTTGAAATCTGGTAAGCAACTAAGCCAGCAGCGCGGAGAGGAGACAACTCACCTGCAGCTTGCAGCAAGATCCGAGCCTTTTGTTGGTCTCCAGATAGCTTCGGGGTATCTGAGTTTGCACGGTTAGAACTTGTCAGAATATATTGTTACAGAAACATTGGCCTTACTGCTGACATTCCGTCGAACTTCAGCCTTGACCCTGGCGCTGCTTCGCGTTGCGATAGTGTCTAGCACAACCTCACGAATAGCCTCCGCCTTGAAGGCGTTCCCCCAAGTGGCATTAGTGGGGTTCGATTTGACATCTATTCCGCGATGATGAGCCCACGAACGTTGACGAGCCTATCTTAGAGGGCAGACACATACTGTAGCGAGCGGCAAAATCCCGAGCTGGGCGACTCAGTTGATCAAGAAACGTTTCATATCCATGGATATGGTCGTCCTCGTCCCCCTCCGGTGTGATGTCAGCGCATTGGGGATCTCGCCAATACTGAAGCGTGCGAATAATATTCTCAAGCTCGTCCCGAGCTCCCTCCCAGTACAATTTCTCCAACTCCTGCACGAGGTGCTCCCTCCCCGACCCAATCTGGCTCCATGGGAGATCCGGAGCGTCTGTGATATTGGTAGGCCATGCGTTTGACTTCCACCGGTCATGAACCGCTCTCAGTGATGACATTGTGGTGTTGTGCGCCTAGTAGGTGTTGATTGATTGAACAAGCAGGACCAAAAAATAAAAAAATAAAATAAAAAATACCATGCAAGTGGAATGTCGACCGATGGTTTATATTGCGTCGGGAATTGTAGGCATAATGCAGATTGGAAATCAAGGCCCACTCGCGAGGTGGAAACCAAATACGCCTGACGATGACTCCTGCCAGGTATCCGACATTGCGCCAGTGGACGAATACGAGGATGGCTCCCGGTCTGCAGCCTATACGGTGGCTTAAAATAGCGCCTCCCACGCTAAGAAACGCGCCCGCCTGACCCAGTTGTGAATTAGCTTCGTGGGTTGCCCGGTGCCCTGAAGAGAGGCCTTGCGAGGCGAATTAAATTGATGCAACATTCCATGTGACGCGAGGCTGTGCCGAAGACGAGCTCAAATTCTTATATACATACACGTTTGAGCCTCCTGGAAATACACCTGTCCACAAGTTTCTGGATCGTGTTCACCAACGCTGCAATGGCTCTATTATCTCCCGGCAGGCTGGCTGCCCTTCATCAAATGGGCGCAACGGAAACAAGGGTGCTGCAAGATAAGCCCTCGGATTCGTATGAGAGAGGATATGCTGAAGATGTTGACCATATCATTCCGTCTCCAACTTTGTTCGACTCCCTTCGCGATCAGCACCTGGTGCCAGACGACATGCCTGCCATCAGTCAATGTGCGACTCATTTGGAGCTCCTAGAGGTTTTTCACAGTCTGCGCAATCGTGTCATCCAGTCTAGGTATCTGGACAATGCGTTCAATATCCACCCTTCAAAGAGAATAGTCTATCACAGAAAGCATCGGCGCCAGAAGAAGGTTGGCAAAGAGCTTCGCGATACTGGATTCGAGGGCAGGCGCGAAGAAAAATGGAAATACTATCTCAATATCGCCACAGCTCGGTTTGAGCAGTGGATCCAAGGAATCGACACGGCGATGAATGACCTGGAAATTCCACCTTGTGGCCGGAAAGTATTACCCCCATTAGGTAGGTGAAAGGTACCAATTCGTGATAATAAATCCGGTGCGACGGCTGACAACTTCATTCCCCCCCTGCGCAGATGTGCTCGTCGTATGGCATGCCTTCCTCCTCAACCCCGCCGACTTCAAGGAGTACTGCCTCAAGAAGAGGCTGCAACATGTCCAGAAAATCATCTTCCCATGGCGGGAAATCGTACGTTGCGCACAATCCTCCTCCCCCCAGAACAAAGCAACCCAACCGCCATAACTAACCACTCCCCCAGCACGAGGCCATCGACTCCACCACCTGGAGATTCACCGTCCCCGCCGACCAAGCCGGCTGGATATTACAAACGACCCTCCTAGAGCCCGACCTACTCCACACCCTGACCGAGGACTCACACATCAACTACCTCGCGCGAGACCTCCTGCGCAACCTCAGCGAGTCGCGATGGTACAACCTCGCCGCCAATCTGCGCCAGGCCAACGACCGCCAATCGGCCTTCATGCAGACGATCCACGCCGCAATCAACAACCAGATCGAGCACCGTCCCTTGGTCGAAAACGTGCAGCGCCAGTGTATCTTCGTGGATAAGATGCACGCGCATCGCTGGATCCGCAGCCCCGCGGTGCAAGGCACGCTCACCCGCGCGGTGGACAAATACGAGAACTTCCTGGAGTTGTTCCGGCTGTATCCGAATAAGTTTCTTGTGCCGACGCTGGATGTGGATTTGGTGTGGCATACCCATCAGTGCAGTGCGGAGCTGTATCGGGGGTTTGTGGTGGATCGCGTGGGGAGGTTTATTAACCATGAGGATAATATCTCGAGGGGGACGTTGGATACGGGGTTCACTAGTACGGAGGAGTGGTATCAGTTGAGGTTTGGGGAGCAGTATCAGGTGTGTCTGTGTTGGTATTGTGAGGCGATTTTGTCGGCGGTGGAGGAGGAGGAGGTCAAGGATGGGGGTTCCTGGGAGGCGGTCGATGTTGAGGAGATTGTTGAAAGGGTGGGAGAGGAGGTGGAGTTTTGTCGCGATTTGGAGATTTCGCGTCAGAAGGGAAGACGGCTGCCGAGGTGGAAACATGGAGCTGGGGTTTAAGGGTAGATGGTGGTGGGTAGGGAATTAGAGGCATCAGGGAAGGATTGGGTAATGTAATCCAGGGGATATGAATTTACGTCGGCTCAAATAATCATGATCATCATTCTTCATTAACATCAACCAAACCAAGGTATCCACTATAGTATGCTCGGTATTTACTCCATCATATGGAAGCGGAGCCATTTGCTCCGGGTTACCCAGGCGAACACGGCGAACACGTCCCCTAATCTGTGCGGACACGTGGTTGGGAAGGCAGGCAGCGATCGAACCCAAACCTGCAGGTGTTGACTCACATCGCTGCTGTGGTCAACGCCAAACATTCGTTGGTTCTCGTGCCTGATATCCATTCCAACACCTGCTGCTGCTATCACCCTGTGAAATAATAGAAAAAAGACATGAAACTGCTGGTTCATGCCTTTCCAGCATCTTCCTTGAGAGCCACGATGCGGTTGAGGACAATCGAATCTTCAGTGCTGTCGGAGTCCATGGCCTGGAGAAGAGTCATGTTAGCGGGGAATATTCACGGTATGGAAAAGACAATGGGTATGTATGCTCACAAAGTATGCAACTCGCATGGCCTGGAACCGGATGCTCTCGGGCCCAGATTGAGTCTTCTCGCCCTCAGCCTGCGGCCAAGGAGCCCGACGGCGCACCTCGTCAAAGCCAGAGCTGACAAGTGCGTCGGAGTAGATATTCTCACTATCGGGGTTGATGTCGGAGAGATAACCTCCTTCGACGGCCGCGGGGTTGTCGGATTTGAACAGCGAGTTGTGAACCCGAACTGTGACCTTGCGCGAGCCCTCCGGAACCCAGTGAATAAACGCCTTGGGTTTAGCGCCGTCGCGAACTAATTCGGCTTGGATCTCGGTGATCTGGCCAGTAGTCGCGTCCTTGGAGAAAGATGTAGCCTTAATGGGGTGCGGCACGTTCAACAAACCAACGGTCTGACCCGGAGACAAACGGAAAAAGTCTTTGGACGATTCTTCACGGAAATCGGATCGGTCGATGTAAACAGTGGACTTCATCTGCACCTTGTAGGATCCAAACTCGGGCTGCTTGGGCGAGAACGGCATGACCAATTCTTGTCCCTCCAAATCACCAATGTCCTTGATCACAACTCGGATGGGGTCCAAAACGAGTGAGAGACGAGGGACCGATCGTTCGAGATAGCGGCGAACGGACTGTTCGAACCGCGCAATCTTGATAATACTCAACGATGTTGTAACGCCAAGTTCGTTAATGAACGAGAGAATAGCTCCTGGAGGTACACCGCGACGACGGAGAGCAATCAGTGTATAAAGACGAGGATCATCCCAGGCTCGCACGTGCCCACGGTCCACGAGCTCTTTCAGGGCTCTCTTGCTCATGACAGTGCCAGTGATGTTCAAGCGGCCTAATAGTCCGTAAGTAAAACCATTCGGCGACAGATGTCATTAAACCTACCATATTCGCGTTGCATTGGTTCATAGACACCAAGGGTCTTGTTTAGCCACTCATAACTCTCTCGGGCAGTGATGAACTCGGTCGTACAAAGACTATGGGTGATACCTTCAAAGCTATCACAAAGACAACTAATTCCAGAGTCAGCAAGAATACGTTTGGATTATACCACCAACGCCATATTTATCGCGTAACGAGGCCGTGGCACCATAAGACAAGAGCACACTCACTGGGCAAAGTCATAAGACGGGTAAATGACCCATTTCGACCCGGTGCGATGATGTGGAGTCTGGTTCTTGGGGATACGGTAGGCGACAATATCCCACATCTGAGGGTTTCCGTTATTCAGAATATCCTGCTTCATACGCAAGAACGCTGTCTGGGGCTCATATTTCCCTTGTTCCATATCGCGAAACTTGGTGAGATTGGTCTCCACGTCCTGAGAGGCATGGTCACACTGGAACCGAGGCGACTTTCCATCTTCACCGCCGCGTTGCAATTTAAGGTCGGCTTCACCGCAGTGACAGACGTAGGCCTTGCCCAGCTGGATCATCTTCTGCGCCAGCTCATACAGCTGCTGGAAGTTGTCACTCGAGTACGTAACCTTGTGAGGAGTGAATCCTAAGGAACCAATTAGCGAAACCGCACTCTCGTCGAGTTCTCTCCCCCTCCATGATTGTTATTACCAAGCCACTGAATAATATCCTCAATTGCCTTGAAGTACTTCTCCTCCTCAGCATCCGGGTTGGTATCATCGAAACGAAGGTTACACTCGCCGCCGTGGTATCGCGCGAAGCCGAAATTGACCGCAATGGCTTTTGCGTGGCCGAGATGCAGATATCCGTTGGGCTCGGGAGGGAATCGCGTGCGGACGTGCTCGGAGGGTCGCAGGTTGTAAACGCTGGAAAGGAACCCCTGCTTGAACATCGCATCCGGGTCCAGGTCTTCTTCGGCTTCCTTCTTCGCGGGTTTGGGCGTCTGGGGCTTCTGGGCTGGGGCGTCCTTCTTCGCAGCGGCCTTAGCAGCGGCCTTCGCGCGCTTCTGCAGACGCTTCTTCAGCTCGCCCTTGGAGACCATCTCACCGGTCTCCGAGTCGAGCTGAAGCTTGGCCATGTTCTCCGTGACTTGTTCAGCCATGATGAGATGATTTTGAGGCAAGACGACTGACGGGGAAGGAATAGTTGCTGCAGAGATAACGGAGGCCGATTGTGTTGTAAATTATTATCGCGTGTGTCATACCTGCCCCGCCGCTGGGAGGGAGGATAGTTTCCCCGCCACCCGGTGCGGCTTATATAAGAGGGTTCCTTGTGAACATAACTTTGATTCACTATTCTATGCCACAAACACTTGCACTACTACTTACGATGTTGGGTTCTCAGCTAGTTTTAAATTTGCCAGTGGGTTGACAATCACATGTTGAATGGGCTATCTGGATCAGCCAGAATTTTACACAGCGTTCGCAGACATACGTAGAAAACAAGTCGTGGTTCGGATGGAAAGTTAAATATATTTACTCCAGACCTTCAACAAAGAATACCACGGCTCACACTTGGAAACTGCCAACCCTATTCTGAGGTTAATGACGCAAAGCAATAGTTATTAATCCTAAATACCCAAGATGGAATAAAATCCCAGTTGCTGATAAATGACAAACAAACCCACTACATCCGTTTATACTGTGGATAAACAGAAGGACGGCCTGGTTATCGATTTGGAGAGTCATCAGATCACAATAAGTCAATTAGTTCAGTTCTAATCTCATTAATGTAAAACAGAGAATCCAAGCTGCTCAAATGGCCAGTCAATCAGCAGTGAATATATGCACATGACGTCTATGTATCCCTCTATGTGCTCCTGTTTCGATTGCTCTACTGTCCTTCGATCCGTAAACCAGGCCAGATCTAGGCCGTTTTCATCATGCTTTAAAATCCTTATTCACCGGCTAATTCTCCCGATGCTCAAATGTTGGGTTCTCTTCTCTCCTAACACACGCCTAACGTCACCTCTATCTCAAATCAGTGGAGAGCTTTGTCTAGCCCTAATTGGAACAGATCATAGAAGCACATCATTGACGTATGCCAGTGATGCAATACCTGGGGGAATATAGTCCAGATTGCCCGGAGCTTTTCACCTTGTGTAACATGATAACTCCCTGGTATACCTATAAGTATCTTCAAACGGTTTGCCATTCTCCAGACTCATTCCTTACCATACGAGGCGTCAAAATAACCCACAAATTAGTCACTCTTCAAGTTTGAACTTTATTCTAGCATCTGAATCCTATCGAGATGGCCGGAAACTGGAACGGCAGCTCCCGCAATGCTACGGTGTTCGAGAGAAACGGTCATACCATCCTGAAGGCAGATTGCCAAGACGACCATGGACGATTGGTCCCCAGTGAACTCGATCTTGATGAACATATTGGAGATGATATGCGTAGCAGTATGGTCTTCCAATTTGCACCATAGTTTGAGCCATGCACTAATGTGCTTAGATAAATTTTCGTGGTATCAAAGGGGGTTCACCCATGACGCTGACCCAGGAAGCGTGCGATTCAACTTCAACGAGGGGGGCGCACACCAGCCTATCCTCCGTGCCAGGTTCCGAGCAAATGAGGCGGATATCAATACTGCCGAGCACATCACAAACAATAACGGCCGACTGGAGTTTGATTTACCCCCGGTGGGGTTGTGATGATTGACATGCTATGTGAAAGTCCAATCTCTTGTTATCTGGTGTTTGATATTCCTTTATGGCGTTGCTGGCTAGGGTATGGCCTTGATATGGGTTTTTTTATCCCACGTATCGTTGTGGGTTTTCCCCATGTCGTGATGCAAATGCAAAGGCACTATAGTTGAAATGTATCCTATCGTAGTTAACAAAGTAAATTCGGTTGCTGTCCATATCATATACCTAAAAGTCGCACTCTACACGTTACATTAGGCCTTCGATCATTCTGGGCCAATTCCCCAATGATATGGGATGGTCCATAGCAGGAGTGGTACTACACAATGCATTGAAAATTGATGTCAGGGTTTCTTTATGCTATGGGACTCGGCATATCAAGTGTCTGGTTAAAGTTGGACTTAGGTAGATTCCTGATTAATGAAAACTCCATCCATTGATGTTCTGTCAAAGCCTGGACCTCTGTAACTCAACAGAACATTCGAGTACTCTCAATCCATATTGTTTCATATCTAATTAAATTGATTTGCACTTCGCAGTTGACGAGTGAAGCACGCCTCAATAGGATCTCCATCACCATGCAGGAGATACCATGTACCAATACCGTCTACCCTGTCTCCATCTTTCGAGCGAATGCCTAATGGTAGATATTTTGGCTCATTGCTTAGTTTCTCGATAAAGGACCCATGAACTGTTGCATCATATGGAATGATTCGAGGACGACCTCTTGGGATGATCCACTGGGAGGTCACACATCCGGCATCGACGCCCATGGAGTGGTGAGGGAGATACTCCAATAGCCAGTGTTTATTCACCGACGTACGTGACCAGCCTTGCCTGTATTTTAGAGGGTCATATACGTCGGCTGCTAGATTGGTATAGAGAGAGTAAAGTTGGCAATTTTCGGGCCTTACCAGACGAACATGTTTCATAACGTACAAGCGTGAAAATGTATGCTGAAAGGGGAGGGTTAGCCCATTAAGGGCAGCTTGATAGGTCATCCAATTCAACGGCAGAGCTCCCAATGACAGTTCACGATCGTTCAAGTACTGTCCGCCAATGTCCTAATTAAGTTAGGTAAGAAAATGAGACCAGCAACCTATGATTATGTGGACATTAACACCCACATTGTGTGAACCAGCAAACCAAACTTCTTCGATCTTGTCTTTGTCAAGCCCAATAGCAAGCCTCATCGTTTCAGGTGGTATGAGTCGGGGACGAAAGGCTGCTCGTCGCTCATCTATCGACACTGCATGACGGATCCTTTGAGCTGGACATGTTAATGAGATGTCTGCTTTGGCCATTAAATAAGATTCACTCGATCGGGTTGTGAGAGTAAGTAATTCGGTATCCACTCGGTCAAATAATCCCATAAACTCAGCTGCCACTTGTTGACCAGCTGGTATACGGAATTCTTGAGTCACCGTTTCCCCTTGAATTGCTGCGTTCAATGCTTTCATGAAGTGCGCCCATACACGAGTGAGCAATCCGTCGTGATTTCTTCCAGGTAGAATGCCAACATAAAAGACTAGCAGGCCCAAAAGATTTGCCGCAGAGGCGCCCTTCGAGAATCCAAATAGATAGATCTTGTCCTCCAAAATGTAGTGTTTCATGAGAAACTAAACAATACAGTCATCGTTGGTGGGGAAATTTTGTGATTTTATGGCGACCAATGGTGAAGAATTCCTTACCTTATACCCATCGAGGACAGATGCTTTCAGTGTAGTGTCATAGGCCCCTGCATGATACCAGGATATCTGCTGAGGAGAACGAGTGAGTCCAGCGAGTTCGTGGATCATTTCAACATTCGAAGTTGGAATAGTATTACCGAGGACCCCAACACTGTCAAAACAGAGGACTAGCCTTTTGTGATGTCCCGGTCGTGGGATCTTGTGAAGTACAGTAATCTTATCACGTTTAGTGTTGCTGTCACGAGGTGGAGGGTTATTATTCCTTGGCAAATGCTTGACAACATAAAAGTCTTCGAGGATGGCCGAGGGAAAATGAACCCAGTTAACTCTGGAAAAAGATCCGGAGGCTCTTATATATTTTCTTTGTTCGTCAGGTTCATCATTTATTGGCCGGAGATCGATCCCAACTACATCGGAACCCACACGACACTCCAAGATAGTCGTTACCACTGATTCAATTTCAATGATGAGAGGTAAATGCATCCGGATGCCTTTATTTGTTACCGAGAATGGTGTTGCATCCTGCGAAAAAGAAACTGGGACGACATCGCCGGAGTTCTTGAAGTTCGAAGGTGACTCGGCTAGAAGGCCACTTGTATAGTCTTCCGGATTAGTGTCGCCATCGCTGTCCCATACAAACAATGTCTGATCGTCGTAGTGTTTGATAATCTCTTCCTGGAGGCGAATGAACGCCTTTGGCCCTTCCCCATACAACAGTGGCATATTGATATCGAAGATACCCATGAGACTGTACGCCCTGTCCTCCACCCGAGTTGTATCTCGTCTGGATGCCCAGCACATCCTTTTGGCGATGCTGAAATCCTCCAGCGGCGATTTCTTTAGCAAAACATCCTCTTCAATCTCCGTTATCTCACTGAGTAACGAGGATAGATCGGATTTCGATCCTAGATCGGACCAGTTGCTTGACAGAAAACGCACATCAGTTGGTGCGATCAGTTCCTGTAGCGTCCACCCTCGTTTAAACCACTCGGAATGGCTGAAACTTTCTCTACTAGGCGACGGATCAACATCATGAAGGTATGCATAGCAGACCTCCGCCGAGCTATACCAGGCGAACATGGAGTTGATGGCCTCAGATAGCTCAGCGCTGCTTTCCTTGTTGATGCAACAGGTATCGATCCATGCGTACTCCCAACCGTCTTTGGCGGCTCTTGCACAGAACTTCTGGATTTTGTCGTACCCTGCGGTGTTTGTGTTGCGCCCAGTCAGCATTTCCTGAAAGGAGACTTCATCCCTTCCCCATCGGTGGGAGAGGATGGCGTATTTGGGGAGGGCATTTGCAGAAAACTCGTGTAGTTGTAGAGGAGGGTTAGTGCTGATCAAGCGCATTTCGTCAACCAAACCGACCACAACTGACCAAGAACCTTGGTTGAATTCTGTGATAGCAATAGGTGTTCTAACCTAGGTAGTTGGGGGGTCGAGGGGGAAATTTGCAATTGCGACAACTGTCGGCCTCAATCAGCCTGGGCAAGATACCTACTCGCAGCCTCAGTCAGCTTGGGCGAGACGCCTACTCTCTTGGCATGCATGATCCCTGCGATAGATTATTATTATTGCTGTTGGGGATAGCGCCTTTTTCTACCTGTATATATCTAGGGAAAACCGAATCAAAAACAATTCTAGACAAAACAAAGAGATCAAATGTCCTGCAAAGATCACAAACAGACCTCGCATCCAAGACAGCAACAGAATCAGTCCTTCGCCGGCCTCGTAGCATTAATCTCCTTCAAGATCACCTCCGCCCCCGCATCGACAAGCCTCGTGGCCAACATTTCCCCAAGTTCCGTCGCCACATCATCTGCCTGCACCGTCGCCTCGACACCATCCTCGACACTCTGAACCCCATCAAGACTAACCACGATAGCCCTCATCTTCAGCCTCTCCTGCGCCTCGCCCACCCACCCCGTCTCAACACCAATAGGCACACTACAACCCCCATCAAGAGCACGCATAAGCGCCCGCTCCGCCAGACACGCCAGCGTCGACTTCCGATCCACCAGCGGGCCCAGCAAGTCCAGGATCCCAGCATCGCCCTTCCGAATCTCCAACGCCAACGCCCCCTGCCCCACCGCGTGCAAAATGCCCCCATCCTTAGTCCCCAAGTACTGGTTGATTCGATGGGCGAGCCCAACGCGCTCAAGCCCGGCCGCGGACATGATCATGCATGTATACTCGCTCTCCGGGTTGTCTACCTTGGCGAGTCGCGTCTCCACGTTGCCGCGCAGGTTGGCAAACTGGAGATGCGGGTAGAGGCGGCGAAGCTGCGCGGAACGTCGCACGGATGAAGTGCCGACTACGGCGCCTGAGGGGAGGGTTTGAAGACTCGTGTATGGTAGTCCGGTCTTGATGATAAGCGCGTCGCGCGGATCATCGCGGAGGGGGATGGCGGCCAGAGAGCAGGAGTCTGGGAGCCGGGTTGGCATATCTAATGGGGGTTGGTATTGTGGAATGATCATTGGAGGGAAAGTGGAGAGAGAAGATATAGATGGATGGATGGACTCACCTTTCAGACAATGGACGATGACATCGAGTTCCCCGGATGTCAGCTTCTCCTCGAGCTCGGTGGTCCACAGGTTCTTGGCTCCAAAGTTGTACAGGGCAGTCGCTTGGTCTTTGTCGCCAATGGTGCGGAGGGCTACGATCTCGAATGATCGGTCCGGAGATATCTTCTGCAGACTGTCGCGGATACCCTCGGCCTGGATGACGGCCAGGTTGGATCGGCGGGTGCCAATTCGCACCGGTCGGGGAGTAGTGGGAGTCTTGTCCGTCATGATGGGGAATGTAGTGACAATATGTACAGTAACAACTAGCGAGTTGGAAAGATGAGGATATAATTGTTTATCAGGAAGAAGTCTTAAATCGGGATTTGACTCAGCCCTTGCCCCAATCGGGGTTAGCTCGGGTGACATCGTCTGATTCAGTCCATTGCCCGTTGTGGGGCGATTGAAGCTATTCCCATCCACTCGTGCGAGAAGTAGTCGCTGGTTCCACAAGACTCTGGAAGAGGAAAAAAACAAATAAAAATACTCTGATATGTAATGCAAATCGTAAAATATATACAGTGTGTTATCCTGACACATGGCGCTCTCACTTCCTCACAGCGATGACAAACAATCTCGGATACGGCAACAGAACCTTGCCATCAATGGTCGACGGATACGCCGCCTCCAACCGTTTCAAATATTGATCAAGAAACTCCTGTTTCTGCTGCGGATCCAGGGGATCCACGTAAGGTCGTAGCCCGGTGCCCTTAACCCATTCAACAATGGCACTGTGATTTTCCAACGAGTGATGATACGCCGTCCTGAAAATACTCACCGTCGACGACAACGGCTTCAACTGGTCATAGATCTCCGTCGGCGACTCAATGGCATCTCTCCCGACGTCTTTCAGCGCCGTCGCCCAGGGCCCGTTCTTAGCAACTTCCCGCATAAGCACATGACACGGTTCGGCCAGATTATCCGGAACCTGGAACGCGAACACCCCTCCGGACGGCTGAGTTTCCATCAACGACTTGATGATGTCCAGCCTTTCCCCCTTCTTCAGCCATTGCATCACGGCGTTGGAAAAGAAGAGGTCGACCGATGACGGCGGCTGGTAGGTCCGCAAGTCCACGATGTTGAAGTCAACCCCCGGCAGAGTGGCTTTGGCTTTCTGGATCATATCAGGGGAGGAGTCAATGCCTTCGATGTGCGCGTCTGGATACCGCGCCGCTAAGACGGCGGTGGAATTTCCCGGCCCGCATCCTAGATCTATGATGCGTTTGGGGGCGGGGAGGTGGACGCGTGACAGAAGATCCCGCGCGGGCAAGGTCCTTTCGTCTTCGAACTTGACGTACTGAGATGCGTCCCAATCCTTGGTGGCCATTGTCTTGGTGGAGTTGGAGAACGCTCTTGGGGCCGCGAAGAGGCCAGAGACGGATCTTTTTCCGATGGAGATGGTGGCTGGTCGGGCGAACAGCATTTGGTTGGAAGAGTTCTGGTTTGAAGAATTGAATAAATGAGTTGTGTGGATGGGAAAATGTTGGTGTCAACGAGAGCAGGTTCTGTTGAACAAGATGGGTTTTATAAATGCAAGACTATGGAGTTGGAGTTTAGGTGGTTGTTATTGCTTGTCGCCATTCAGACGCGATGGACCGACTATCGGAAGTTCCGCTACTCGTCTTGAAGATGCGAGTATAACAACTTCGGAGTCTAGGGAGTATTTCTATGGGGAATGTTACAAAGGTTTGTTGCCACGTAGGAGAATTCAGATGGACATTATTATCGGACAATCTATTCCATCCTTTCGCAGATTCTAACCCCCCATGCAGATGGGTCATGACTAATGCATGACGGTGTTGACTCAGGCAAAACTGCCGATAATCGGAAAACGATCCATGCTGGCGGGTCGGATTGCCTATCTGGGACATTTACTTCATATCCGCGACGAAAGGGGGCGAATGGCACATCTTCCAATTATCGGAAGTAATCAGACAGTATAAGCCCACTCCCTAGTTCAGCCTTATATAAACCAAACAGCCAAACAACACAAAACACCCCCATTAACAGCCATACCTCAACACCCTCCCCCTATTTGCCACTGGGATGATCTTCAACAGGCTATTCTATATCTCCGCACGCACAGCCCAGCGTCCAATCATCCGCAAAATGTCCACAGTCCCACGGGCCCCAGCCCTAAACACCACGCGCACCTACGACCTGGTCGTACAGCCTGGCGATCTCGCCAGTGAAATTGTCCCCAGCGGCACGACGGATAAATTCCCATGTGTGCTGGCCACGGCGCGATTGGTCGCGTTTATGGAGGTTGCGGCAGCCCGGCTGCTTCAGCCATACCTGGAGAGTAACCAGCTGTCTGTTGGGACTCGGGTGGATATTTCGCACTCGGCGCCGACACCTGTCGGGGCGAAGGTTACGGCCACTGCCACCTTTGTCGGGGTGAAAGGGAAGGTCTATCTGTTTGATGTGTCGGCGGAGGATGAGGCAGGGGAGATTGGGCGGGGGGTTCATGAACGAGCCATCGTTGATGTTGAAAGGTTGGAGAAGGGGGCTGCGAAACGGAGCGCTGCCTAGAATGGCGATACTGTTTGATCATTGATGCTGGGCGTGGGTTTTGGATGGAGGGTAAACCTCTATCTCTCTCTCTCTCTCTCTCTCTCTCTCTAAGGTTATATTGGGGCCCCAATATCCTTTCAGCGGGCAGTTACTTCGGGGAATAATTCTCTTGTATTAGAAGGCTTAAACAATTGTGATTCGTATACAATTACACAAACATTGGTATCAAAACATGTCAGGGAAAGTAATAATTGCCCGAATAACAACACCGCCAGCTCAATCAATATCCGTGAAGTCGTTAACCATGCCCCATCCACAATTACTTCTCATAGGCGCATAGAAGGAATTACCTGCGGCAAGACAGCCCCCATTCCCACCCAAATCACCGCTCTGCCTCATGCATCCGAACAGTCACCAGATCCGCCGGACAGCTGGTCAGAGTGACCCCGTAGCGAATCTTGCGATCCGCATGAACATCCTCGATGGCATCGAACCGTTGCAAAAGACGTACCAAAACATAGCTGGTTTTGATCAGCGCAAACTGCTGCCCAATACACGTCCTCGGCCCCCCGTTGAAAGGAACAAACTCCCAAGTCACTCTGCGGCCATACCATCGGTCGGGATTGAACGTGTCCGCATCATCGCCCCAGATGTCCTTTCGACGCTGCAGGACGTAGTTGCTGTACAGAACAGGCTGCCCTTTCTTGAGATAGATGGGCGAATTGCCGTCCTCACCACCGCCGCTGGGCAGGGTGGTGTCTTTGTTGGCACATCGTCGGTTGAATGGAACGACCGGGTATAGCCGAAGTGTCTCTTGCAGGAAGTGCTGAAGGTAGTGGCATGCTTTCAGAGAGCCGAAGTCGAGATTCGATGGGTGGTCGTAGGTGCCGAAGCGGTCGATTATGTCCTTCCGGAGCCTCTGGAAGATATGTGGGTTGCGGGCGAGGAGGAGAACAGCCCAGCTGAGGAGTGAAGCAGTGGTATCGCGGCCTGCGAGGAGGACGTTGAGGGACTCGTAGCGCAGCTTGAGAGGGTCTTGGGTTTCGGCCGCCAGAGCCTTGAGAAATACATATTGCTGGCTGGTTTCGTTGGGGTTGGCGTGCTTTTCTTCTTGCCGCTCCTTCAGGACTGAATGAACATAATGGTCCACGAATTCATGCACTTTAGAGATGCAGTTGTGGAATCCTTTTCCATTTACCAGCCAATACAGCTTCTCGAACCGCAGCCTCTGGGCCAAATACCACTGTGCTTGATCGAAGCTCTGTCGGAAGCCATCGGACTCCTGTCCGACTCCGTGTTCTAAAGCGGCGACCTGGCTATCGCAACTTGTGCCGAAGAGAAACTCAGTGGACGAGTCAAGCGTGAGACGAAAGAAGATGGTTTGAATATCGACTGCCGGTGTCCATCTATCGGCCCCCATTGGAATCGCCCGCATGGCATTCTGAACATGTCGTTCTTCCATGCCCAGATTGTTCATTTGTATCCGTGTAAACTGGGGCCGGAGTAGTGCCCTCGAATGAGACCATGCTTCGCCGTCCGTGGTAAACTAGAGAGGTCAAGTCAGCATTCTCAGGAAGTGGTGAATCTTTAGAGCATGTAGAACGAACAATCCCATTGCCCACTAGAGGCTTTGCAACGTTACGACGCATATCCCCCAACACAAAGTCGTTGAACTGGGTGGCGAGTAAAGCCTGAATATTCTTCGGATCGGTCGTGAAGAAGTTCTCGCGTCCAGCCTGACGTACGCGAAACGTGGAAACGTATCGGTTGCGCTTCTGCGACAGAAGATCGATTCTCCTCTCCGCTAACTCTGGTAGCAACTTTTCTCGATCTGCATTGAGGGCTTCGAGAAGGGTGGAAATACCAAACGGGTCCCGTCCAGGGTACAATGGGGCTTTTTTACACCCCATGCCCCGAGATTTGCGGACATGCTGGATATAAAGGACGATGGAGAGCAGCAGACGAACTGCGATGATAACCGCCAGTAGGGCGGATATAGACCAGTTTTGCATGAGGGTTGGTGGAGTATAGGATTTTATAAAGCTGTAGTAGTAATGGATGGGTTGGTTTATCCTTCGCCTGGGATACTCGTGTTATATTCCTTTTGCATGCGCCATATTCAGTCCTATAATGAATGTTTAAATAGTTCTGTGCATTTGAAACATTCCATAAATGAATCACTTAAGACACTAAATATAGCCACAGATAAAGATATGACGTGTGGGCTTAGCTTGGCTTCTCAAAAGAGTTAAACATAAGCATGGAACGCCTTAAACCTTACTGGCCCCGAACTATATGGCTAGTTTGCGCCTAAGCCTGGCACTATCTGGCATGATGTGTGCATACCACTTTAATTTTGAGCACTGCCCAATAGTTCTGATACAGCTTCCAAGGCATAATGCAGCCGAGACACTTCACCGGTGCCATGTGGCCCTATCCATGTTGCTAATCCATGTTGCTAATCCATGTCGCGGATTCACGGACGATAAGCTGCATAATAATCTTGGGGCCATTTTTCCTAACCGCCTTATGCAAAAAAAAAAAAAAAAAAACGAGAAAAATTCTTGTACGACAAATGCAAACATGTCTAGCTTACTGTAATCCTTCCAGAACAACAAATTTCAGACGGTTCGTGTGACATTCCCCATTCCCCGTCATCGCTATTCTTCTGCCAGACTCAGGATATTTACTCCGATAAGAACAACGGCGAAGACATCCGAGTGGGCCAAAGCACAATCTTACTGACCTTGCTTGTTTCATGTGGCATTCGTCTGACCCTCCAAGCACAAGTGTCAAAGAGACGGCGCACTCCAGGGCTTAGCGCTGCGCAAAAAGTCCCTCTCTGGGCTTAGTATGTTTACCGAAGGAATCCCGGAGTTGGCAATATGACTGGGGGCGGACAGGATCATGCATATATCGACAGATGATCATCGGTGAGACTGAGACACACACCTGGGGAGACACTGCCCCGGGGAAATATAATGCATCTGGCAGAATATAGATATCTATTCTGGTAGATCTGTGCCTTGCCCATTTATTCCTTTCTTTCCAAACTACCATCAAGGTGTCAATTTCCATTTACGAAAGGATTCTTTCCATACACACCAGCACATAGCCATGGGAGATTCATCAACCAGAGGAAGTACTAGCCGTCTATCCTTGTCAAACAAGGAGAGACCCGATGGCCCAACAGCTGCCAAAACCCGAGCCAACATCCCCACTTGGAAATGGAATGGTAGCATCGCGGTTATCTTTTTGACTACCTTAATCAATGGTGAGTTGGATATCACGATTGAGACCGACCCCCAAACAGCGCAGCCCTAACAATCAATATCGCACAGGATATGACGTGAGCAACGTTGCCAATATCCAGCCTCGCCTGTACGAGGCCTTCGGCAGCATTACACTGCTCCCATGGATCAGCCTGTCGTACAGCCTGGCGACATTTGCCGTGCTATCCCTCTCCCGCAAGATCCTATACTGTTTCGACATGCGATGGGTCTACATCGCGAACATCGTGATCTTCATGGCCGGCGCCGCCGTCGCAGGAGCCGCCCCGAACATGCCTGCGGTGATCGTCGGACGTATCATCATGGGCGTCGGCGGCGCTATAGTGTATCAGTGGTACGTGCAACAACATCCCATCCCCCCCCGATATTTTCCATTCCAGTAACCACAAAATTAACCCAACGCAGCAACTTAACCTTCGTCGCCGTCTTCGCCACCCCAGCCGAGACCCCCCGTCTCTTCGGCATACTCAGCTCATTATGGGCAATCGGGCTCGTCATCGGCGGCCCCATCGGCTCTGCGCTTGCGACCAACCCCACCACCACCTGGCGATGGGCGTTCTATCTCAACCTCCCCTGGGTGGGACTGGGGCTTCTTCTCTCCATCCTGTGCATCCCCAGCAAATACCTCGGCCCCGACATCCCCATCACCCGTCGCATTGCGGCGATTGATCCCATCGGTATCGTGCTAAACATGGCGACCCCGATTCTATTCGCGCTGGCACTGGAGTTCTCCGGGCCGGTCTGGGCCTGGGGGTCGGCGGAATCGATCGCCGTGTGGGTCGTGTTTGGCGTGTCGCTCATCGCGTGGATCGTGCAGCAGGCGTGGTGTATCGGGACGACTCGCGCGCAACGCGCCATCCCCGTGCACTTGCTGAAGCGCGTGGACCTCCTGCCTCTGTGGGTTGCGTCGGGGTGTGCGGGCGCGTCGTACGCCGTCACGCTGTACTACATGCCGTTGTTCTTTGCGTTTACGCGCGGCCATGACGCGATGGCGCAGACGGTGCGGTTGCTGCCCTTTGTGCTGGTGTTTATAGCAGTGGTGATGCTGGTGGGTGGGACTCTGCCGCTGTTCGGTCGGTACAATCTGATCTATATCGTGGCGGGAATGGTGACGGTGGCGGGGGCTGGCACGATGGCGGCAACGCTCACTGCCACGGTGTCGGAGGCTCAGGTGTTGGGGTTGGAGGCGCTCATTGGGGTCGGGCTGGGCTGTTCGTTCCAGCATGGCGTCGGCATATCGAATGTCATCAACAAGGATCCGGTCGACCGGGTGGATAGTGCCGTGATGTTCAATATGGCGCAGATGGGTGGGATTGCCATTGCGCTGGCTATTGCCGGGTCCATATTCCAAAATGTGGGCTATGATATGCTGGCGGATGCTGTTGGAGATCATGGGTATTCGCCACAGCAGCTGCGAGAGGCTCTGGCTGGGGTTTCGTCCGCAGTTTGGGGCTCGACCGACTCTGGGGTTGTTGCTCGGGGAATCGAGGCTGTCGCGGAGGTGATTGGCAGGGAATTCTATATGGTCGTCGCAGGGGGTGTGATATGTTTGCTTTGTGGCTTCATGATGAGGTGGGAGAAGCTGGACTATGGTGGAGATAGGGAGAGGAAAGAACAGGATGCTAGTGATTAGGGTTACGGGCATATAATACTATGTACAAGTTGAACCATTGCATACAGCTTTATTCATATGTAGCCTAAAAGCCATGTCATTCTGCTGAATCCCAACTTGAAACCATCATTGCCATTCATTTAATGATGGAAATCAGGGACAGCGTCCATGATAAGATCCGCCGGATTGTACTTCTCATCGTCTATGAAAGGATGGGCGTACTCCTGAGCTTCCTTGGGGATTCCGAACACATCCGTGTGATGGCCATCGTCATAGTGGTCGTGACGGTGGCGATCGTAGTCGTGGTCTTCCTCGTCTTTCGGCTTGTAGTAGTCCTCGGAGTAACCCTCAGGCTTGGGTTTCTCCTCATCCTTGTAATCTTCAACCTCTGGGTGGACCACGACCGTCTTGTGATCATCGGGGTCCTCGTCATCGTCGACCGCCTTGCCACCAAGAGGTAAGAGACCTCCGAGGGCCGTTTTGTTTTCGTCGGTGGCCCTAACGGCATTTTTCGCGGCACCCTGAAAAGACAATGTCAGCTTTGTCTGGTAGTGGAGGACAGGCATGGTAATCGTACATAGTCCGTCAATGGAAGGGCAATTGCTCCTACTGCAAGGAGGGCGACCATACTGAGGAACTTCATCGTGAAGGTGGATTCGGTGGAGGCTGGTATCGTGGCAGGATGAACTTAGTGACGTGGTTTATGGGATGGACGAACGGACGACGATGATGATACTAAAAATCACAGCCGACTACTCAAGGTATGTCCCTCTATATATACCTTTGGGCTTCAAGGATCAACTCTATCCAGGGGGTTTGTAGGTAAAAAACTATAGGGGAACTAGGGACCAATATTCGGAGATCATAACCTGTTTCTCCAAAATATGCCATTAACAGGAACCAATTATGACCGGTCCAAAGCATCATGAGACGAAGATTTACTAACCCCTGATTCAAACTCGAACAAGGGTGCCCTTACCGACTGGGGAACCTTCAACGGTTAAATATCTGATATCACATTATTGCTTATTGGTTAATGAGGAACAGATCGTGAAGAACCCCTGAGTTGAGAACCGTTCTTGTTTACACAATTCCAAGTTCCAGTATACCTATGCTGCGTCCAGGTCGACAATCTTGATAGCATGCAGACCTATACGGACTACGCACAAGAGATGTATGTAGCTTGTAATCCTATAACTAATACCGACCTAGTGTCTCCGTTCTTGTCTTCACGAGGCATGTTTTTTTTTTTACTGGAAGGAAGGCAGAAAGCGCTTGGCTACGAGGCTACTGCATACTGCGTCGACCACCGTAGGGACGAGAAGGCAAAGATGGCGAGCTATGGATGGCTACAAACGCCCTCCATGATTTGATTCCAACGCCGGATTAGCAACAAATGAAGGAGACAAGGAGATCACGCGACATATTGTACTCCAACCAAAAGAGAGCCGTGTTCTAGTTGACCTTTACTCGCGCATGGTGAGGGAGCTTGGTGCACCCGGTACTTGTGTTGTCTGCACCGACCGAGGTCTCTTGCGTGGATACACTTGGAATGATACTGTCAGCCGAGGAGGGCTTGCCCAGATCGGCAGAATGGCAGGCCCAATGCCATCGATGGCAACCTTGTTATTGCTGCGCCACTCTGCTCGATTCTCGATGAGGATGAACGGTTTCGGAAACATTACCTTGAACTCCTAATCAGCTTCCAAGATAGGGGCAGTAAGTACATCAAGAACAATTTCCTCATCTTGTTTAAATTGTAAACTACGTGTTCAAGATTGTACGTGACACTTGCCACGTGTGGAAATCATACAAACTGACCAAGTAATACGTGCAACCCTTTTGAGAGCTGTAGTAATCCAGTCACAGACCAACTTTCTTCGAAAAATGAAGGATTTTATGAACTGACAAATATGCAAGCCAATTAATCATTTTAAGGAAAGAAGCCTTTATAGATATTTCTGGTAGTGCACTTTAAATTTAGTCATTGGTTATCCAACCTCCTTCATGATTGCGGCAGCTTGAAGTTCGAAAAATGCCTCGTGCAACTGCGTCCGCAGAAACCGAATTTCGAGATTGTCTTAGTCGAGTCATGTCTCAATACAGACGCTCTGAATGCAGGGCACTACAGTAGAACCAGACCAATGAGTTCCGGTGGTTGTTCGACGTAGCGCATGGTAGCTGAATATGTTCCACATTTCCTGGCGAGATGCCGACGACCGACCTGTAAGACTGATCGAGGCTGAGACAACTTCTATTTTTGGCCAGATACACACTTTTTACTACATTGGGAGGCAGAGTATGACCTACGCACTAGTATAAAGGAAAGATAATATCCCTTCAAAATATGTTGCAATCATCTCACTCCAGCCTAACAGACCATCCACCAAGTCAACCAATTCCATCTCGTCTCTCGTTTCTCTAAGCAGATTACAATCATCAATCCTCGAAGATGAAGACTTCTCCATTGTTTACCGCTGCTCTATCGATGGCTGGCATTGCGATCGCCGCTCCATCCTCCAGCTACCCCTATAGCATTGGGGAGCTTTCTCTCAAGCATCTTATTGAAAGTCAAACCTGGGATTTCACCTTCACACTGACTGAACGATCTCCCTCGGGCGAGGCACAGGGATCCACCAACTGTCACGTTGGCTGGTAAGTTAACTCCGAATTCTTTTCAACAAGGCTCTATATATACTTACCATTTGAAATCTTCAGGGTAAACGGAGACGTTGCTGTGCCCCCCGCGAGCCCTGCTCCATGCGATGACACCCGCTTTCACTTCTTCTTCCCCACTGGGGCTTCCAATGACGAGAATTACGACCTGGCCATTGAGGGTCCTGTGGGCACCGGTTCGACTGAAATCATCGCTGGTCCCAAGTACCAGTGTGGTCCTTATGATGGTCCTATTGGAAATATTGATCGGGAGTGCAAGATTGTCAACGGCGGAGCATTTTATGTTAAGGTCTGAGTGATGTCGTGATGGCCGGGAAAGGGAAAGGTGGGGGTGCTGGATGGATATAGTAAATAGGCAAGAGACAAGGATAGAAAAAATGCGGAGTACTGTTCTATAGAGACATCTTGTGACAACAATAACTCTCTCACATATAATATGGAAAGATCTACCAGAATCGTGGCTGAGCGAACATGTCTTGAAAGTCTTGGGCGCCTGATCCAACTCATATGCCGAGAGTCAATTGATGGATCATATAAACATCTTTATGGATGAAAATTTAGATTATCGAAATCTTACCCTGCCTAAGAGTCTGAAAGATTCCTCGCGAGAGATGAAACCCGCTCTATATGGGAGACTAGGGCGGCAATAACGACTACATACATATCCTCCACGCAAAACTAGGCCTGTCCCCAACGACCGCTTAATGAAAGTCGCTCTGAAATAGATATATAACCCAGTTGAATAGTCGAGGCAAACCCGCCCGGGATCCTTACTAAATACTGTCGTAGTAACCCACCATACGCCAGTACCACGCGCGAAAGTATGCATTAGTCTCCCAGTGCATGGGCGCCCACCATTTTTCATGAAACGATGCGTAGCCACCTGTGTGGATGTCCTCCGCCCATGGCCACTGAATATTCCAAGAGAGATTGATATGTTTCCATGGCATCGGACCAAGGGGGGAAAACACATGGTTGATCACACTTTGGTCCCCGATACTACCGTCAAAGCTGTCGACGATCTTCAGAACGCTTTCGAAATATCGGAAGATCTCCAGGGATGGTTTCAGCACCATGAATCCCGAATTGATGGTTTCCCAATCCCAGAAGTCTTCGGGGACGCGAGACGGGAGTGCCGAGTGATTTGTTCGCAGCTGAGGCAGGCCAAGTAGGAGATAGCTCGGAGGGAGTGGCACATCAACCTCATGGTAATGGGACTGGCTCAGTATCGGCGCCTGTGGTTGGATCTCCGGGGCGTTGAAAATATCATCCAGGGGTCTCGTTAAGATGGTGTCGACGTCCAGAAACAGAATCAGATCATACTGCACCATCTGCCACAGGCGGAGTTTGGTCATGATGTGTGTCCATCGTGCGTCTTTGGGCCGCACCCAGTCCACGCTGAAATCGCTCCATTCGATGAGATGCGCGCCGTCGCGCCGCAAACGGTCCTTCTTGTGTTGGTCAACGTTTTCGTGGACAAATATCACGAGTTCGATGTCCAGTCTCGTCCGCGTCTCTGGGGCGTGCAGCACTTGGTAGGTAAGGATCCGTGCCGCGTCGAAGTATGGGTCGCGGGACTGGTGGAATTCGGAGAGGGTATAGTTGACATATTCGGAGGGGTTGCTGAGGTAGGTTGCGTAGATCACCTTCTGGCTGCCGACAAGTCCGGATGGATGGCGCCAGCTGTGGTTGCTCAGCCATGATGCGGTCAGTGCAAAGGCGACTAACGCACTCGTCCATTTCAAGATTCGATTCATTTTGCCTACTAGTACTTGGGAGGAGGATTTCCAGTGGTGGGTGCGATTGGGATCTTATTTCTACGTGATGTCGAAGGGCCCTCCGAATGAATCCCCCCAAAAAAACCCCCCCCCCCCCCCCCTTGCCGCAGCGACAGCTCTTCTGCAGCGGGATTTTAGCGGTGTGGTTGGACAGACCTATCTGCAGTATGATATGATGTGTTTGGAAAGGCTATTTTAGTCACTTTTTGACCTGTACATATATATACGGTACTACCCTATATTTACAGCCATAAATAGTTATTACTTATCTTAGGCTATTTCATAATCACTGGCGTGGATTTGTAATTGAACAAAACAGGCGGCAAATTCACCCGACTCGGAGACTTTCATTATGTCAGAATTGTGGCGGGGGCGGATCCTTGCAGCAACATATAAATAGTAGATGGTGTGCATCATACCTATCATTTTCAAATCTCGTCATATCCAGCGCTGACATAACGGTCTATAACCAACACAACATCCCCTAAATTCTACTATGACAACCGGCACATTCAAATACATCGACCCGTCTTCCTATGACCCAGATGCCACCGAGCCGTTCAAACGGCCATGGAGCAAGGTTGATGGGCCAGGGTACTCGTACAAACTAGTGGACTGCGAACGAGCAGTGCACAACATCCGCGGCCAAGAACCCCATTTTTCAACAGATACATCAGGGTTTGCGACATACACGTCGCCGTCCAAAAAGAAGGAATTTGCCGATGACGCCCAGATCCGCGATGAATATTACCCCGAAGTCGAAGAGCTACTTCGAAAAACCCAGCCCGGAGTGAAAAAAGTGGTCATTTTCGACCACACCATCCGGCGAAATTCCAAGGGATCTGCGCGCAGTCCCGTTCAGCTCGTGCATGTCGACCAGACGCCCCGAGCGGCGGAAGTTCGGGTGCGTCGACATGTGCCAGAGAATGAGGCGGAGGATCTGCTCAAGGGTCGATATCAAATCATCAATGTTTGGCGCCCGATCGAGAACCCGGCATCCGACTTTCCGCTGGCTGTCATTGACTGGCGAAGTACAAAGCCGGAAGATTTCGTCAAGGTCGATCTTCTGTACCCGAAAAATGCCGACCACGAAGCAGAAGTTGCGCCTGATCCGAGTTCATACCACTCAACCGAGGGCTATGAGCCCAAGGGGGAGACTTACGCCGTGAGTCCGAGCGAGGATCATCGCTTTTACTACGTCAAGGATATGAGACCGGAAGAAGTAATGTTCATCAAGTGTTTCGATTCGCGGAGTCATACGATGACGGGTGGGAAAACTGATATCGCCCATGGGGCTGGCCATACGGCATTTGTTGATCCACAAACACCACAGAGTGCTCCCGGCAGGCAAAGTATAGAAGTCAGATGCTTAGTCTTCTATGAATAAGAGCAATTTTAATTCAAATCCAATTTGTTAACCCATCATCAAGCGGAAGTACTGTCCACGACCTGTCCCTTGTCTCCGTTCTCATGTCCATCCATTGGCTTGAACCCGCGGCGGAATACAGGACTCTCTTGGATTTTGTTCCAGTCGTGCGGCAGCAGTCCATTTTCAGCAGAGCAATTCAACTCTTCCTTTCCCCGAGGGACCATCTCATTCTCGTACATCGTAACCGCCTCTGTGAGCGATACCTTCCCATCTCGAACACCGTGTAGCCCGTTCATGACATGGGAAACATCACAGATACAATGATTCAAGCCTTGCCCCCGATCTGTATTTGATGAGTGGTTAATCTCCATCCATGGCGACGATATTATCCACCCGGAAAGGGAAAACCTACACGGAGGCATTGGATGGGCAGCGTCCCCAACCAGCGTCAACCGACCGTTTCGATTATCCCATGGCCGACTCGCCCAATAGCTGATATCGGCCTTATGAACCTCAGTATCATCGGGAAGCCACAAAAACGCCGAACGCGCCGGCTCGCCCATTCCGTTGGCGCGCGCTTTGATCAGGGCGAGACGCTCGGGATAAGTCATTGCGTTGTCGCTTTCCCCCAGCCATGCCATCGCCATATGAAATATCCACGATTCCGGATGATCAGGCCCATCCGGCATACTCGAGACTATACATCGATCAGCATTTGCCAGATGTTCAATCGCAACTCTAGATACGCACTGGACTGGAACGCATGAAACGATCGATCGCTGAGCGCCAAATAGCTGGTCGGGTATCGCTCGCACACGTATCTTGCCTTCTCCACATCGTGGTAGCAAACCGTCATGTTAGTGTGGAAGATGGGAAATCGAGTCACCTCAGCTGCTACTGGATCCTTCAGGGCCGTTTCACGAGCCCGAGATCGGGGGCCATCGGCGCCAATGATCATGGAACCAGACACAACAGATCCATCCGAGAAGCTTGCGATTACACCTCTCCCACTCTCGTTAAATGCGATGTCCACGAGGGCTTTCCCATACTGGGAATTGCCTTGTCAACGATGTTTACTCTCGAGTACTGGAAAGCATCACCTCAATCTTCTCACCTGCACGTCAATCCCTTCGGCACACAATGTGCGCATGCGACTCCGCGGAACACGCAGTCCGTCTTTATACGGAACACCGAGGATCAAATCGCCGGATTCTCCGTGGATAATCGGGTATAGACCAGAAAGAATACCGGCAACTGGGTTGCAGGCGATGGTTGGGAGTTTCTGGCGAATTTCGGTTGGCAGGATGGCGTCGAGAAGAGGAAGAGCCCAGTGGATCGCCATGGTCCATTCATTGCTGCGATAGTTCATCGACACGTCTCGTTCATAGATGGAATATCGAATCCCGGCCTGAGGTTATTAGATTTATGAAACGGTTAGCTCTCTGCGAAGTACGTCTTAGTAAGGGCTTACCTTCTTCAGCCCCTGACAAAGTAGGAGGCCGGTAATTCCTAAATTCCTTTGTTAACGGCGCTATTCAGTATTAATACTCTCCGAGGTGGAACGTACCGGCGCCTATGACGATGACGTGCAAATCTTCTGCAGACATGTCGAATGATGCCGGCTCCTTTGTCAACCTTTTCCAGGTTTTTGGTCTGACCCCGTTTTTTATTCCGTTTGTAGCCTACTGAAGAGAAGGTGGATGATATTGTGTGTATTTTCAAGTAATCTACCTCATAGAAAAAGATAGTTCTCCACTCAAATGGGTGTCTCATGCGGTTTCACTGAATGTGGCACATCCTGATCTTATACACAGGGAAGTATCGGCGACAGGGATATCTCAAGGCGTATAGTCCTATTGGCAACGGAGCTCGGACTCCGTAGACAGTTTCAAAGCGGCATTTTAGCTTACATGATTATACATGGTCAGGTGTATGGAAGTTCTGTCGACAGAGCATTGTAGCTATCCACAGGGGGTTGCACATTACCATTTTTTTTATATTTAATCACTCCAGAAAAGATAAATTCAAGTTATATGGCAGAAGCAGAGTATAACCAAGTAGGCATCACCGTGTGGAGAGATGTATCCCTGGAGACTGACCTTTGTGTAACGCATGACTCGGTGCGTCTCATCAACAAGTCAATTGCCATATATCCTCATGAGGAATTGATATTACACGAGAGTAGATGAATGAGTATATAATCCATTTATTTCTTAGACACAGGGCAGTAATACTGTGGCATGAAATGCGACAATTTGACTCGTCGTCTCCGTCGTCAGATGGGGAGCAATTCAACATGCAACTTATCTGCAGTGTAACCAACGACGTCAGCGGGAGAGTTTGCTGACATCCGATGGATATTTTCTTTGCTTTTTTTTTTTTTTTTTTTTTCCGTTTCCTAACGAGAAATAATACGCCTGACCCTTTCAGAGATGAAAAATAAAACATGCAACACCCTTACCTGTTGCTTGCATTGTACCAAAGAACAAGGACAAAGAAACCAGGTTAGGGCTCAAGTGGTGCAGCCCTGACACCGCCAGGCTCCAAAGTTCTTTTTGGGCAGAGAACTTGTTCCAACATTCTCATCACCTTCTTCTACTCCGTGTCAACACTCTCAATTATGGCCTCATCAACAGAGCTGGAACTTGCTCGTAAGATCGCAACTGAAAAGCTGAATCTCCAGGTCTGACACGTCGAATCGCCCCCCGGGGATGCCCCAGCTGACGCGAACCAGGTGCGCGATATTGGGCCTATAGGCAAAGGGTACAACAATTTCATCTTCAAGCTCTCCCTGGATGACTGTCACGACTTCCGCTCGGATCGGGGTAGACCCCAACCTGGGACTGTCGCTCTCCCACCCCAAACACGGGAATTGATTCTACGCATCCCCAATCCCGATGCCTCGCTGAACAACCCAGCCAGGGTGGAGCACGAGGTTGCAGTCCTGGCACTTCTCCGATCATCCGAATCCCAGAAGCTGAAGGCGTTGATTCCTGATGTGTACTCGTGGAAAAACTATGTTGATAGTAACGACACCGGATGGATACTGTCTCAGCACATGCAAGGAACAAACGTCGGCCTGGAATTCCCCAGGATTCCATTGGAGCGACAAAAGATTATCGTCCATCAACTCGCCCAGATCGCCAAGGCCATCCAGGACCTGTCTATCCCTTCGAGTGTGCGTGGCTACGGCGGAGCTTGCTTCAATGATGCGGGAGAAGTTGTGTCTGGACCAGCGGCGCTTCCCATCGGAGCCCCATATGAGACCTATCAAGACTTATATAAAGGACTGCTCCGTCGCCAGCTCGAGCTATCCGACAGCAGCGATGTTTTGAACGGCTGGAGGGACTCCGGCCTTCGGGATCGTCTGGATAAATTCCTCGCAGAAGGCATTGACGCTATTTTCAAGACCACGGCCGTTTCAAGCCGCAAGTGTCTCGTTCACGGTGACCTGAGTAAGATGGATTCTTTTTCTTTTGGTGCTGGGCCATCCATCTAACATTACCTCCTCAGGTACACACAACATCCTGGTCGATCCAGACACCTTCGAAATCACCGCCCTTCTCGACTTCGAGCTCTCCCATATCGCCTCACCGTTAGAAGAATACCTGTATTCATTCTACGACGTCCACGGACTCCTCCCTGGGCTATATACCACTGATGAAGGTATGGTGGCCGTGCGCAAGGCTCTCCTTGATGGCTTCCCCAGTCCGCTCCCAGAGTCTCCCCCGCTGCCTACTGGGCCCGTCAGGTTTGGGGAGAAACAAAATATACAGTGGGAACTTCTCAAGGCGTGGGATGATGAACTTGCGGCGTTGGGTGTGCTTCGGCCGGCTACTATCCCGTATGCGGCGGATATATCTGCGCTTCACTGGTTCTCACAGGATGTTTGCCAGTTCTACTTTTTGCAGGATATGTGGCTGGAGGCTATTGGGGAGAAGCGAGTTGCGGAGGAGAGGAAAGAGCAGCAGGAGCTTTTGGAGCAGTACTTGACAGGCCGGGGTTATTGAGTAATGGTACCAGTTAGGGTTTTTCGGGTCGTTAGCCTGGAAGATAGCATTCAATGGGGAGAGATTTCGGCTTATATGCAAAGCGTAGTTAACGTTCCTCCAGATATGGATTCTTTTAGGACTGCGTATTTCTGAGATCAGTTCCCCTTAGATAACCATTGTTTTGACATAAAGAGAATCTCGAACCTTTGAGAAAAATTAAGTCTGATAGATGAGCCAAATACCATACAAGCATTGCAGGTTCCCTGCCCTCTGTGTCACCGTTGTTGTTAATTTCTTTCTTTCTGTGGGTCTTATGTTGTTGTTATTTTTGGATTCATAGCCTGAGGCAGAATTTCTCGGACTTTCTCCGTCCTGCAGCGAGAGATTCAAGGATGCACCCATTAACTTATTAACCCATGTAGATATTTTGACTACCTAGTCATGGTTCTGTACACACTTCTAGATCTCCTAACCCGGCATATGGATGTGATAAATCAAAATATTCGGCGTGGGTCGTGTTCAAGTGGGTCGATAGTACCCCTAACGGTGTGTTGGACCAAAAATATATACCTCACAGTTTGATGGTACAACCACATTTTTCCAATCTGCTTGGATAATGTTCATTATGACCTAAATCAGACGAAGACAGGGGATGAGATCTCGTTCAGTTTTTTCTAGCACAACAAACATACTACACGAGCAGCATGTCTAGAGGAAAACGTCAATGAACGATTAGGGCAGGGAGGCCATTCCGAGGCCTGTCACGTGGCAACCAATCGATAATCGATAATCAACAATCATCACAACCAAACTAGTTGTAATTATTCTCAACCTTGCTCGTGATACGAGTGCTGGATGACAATGTCTAGCCAGACAACCCCGAAGCCGTCCAAAAGCAACCACCGAGGCCGACGGTCGCATGCTTTAGGAGGATGCAAGACATGTCGCCGCCGACATGTCAAATGCGATCAGCGGCGGCCCGCTTGCCATAGATGCCAGCGACTAGGGACAGTATGCGAGGGTTTTCCTGACGAGGTCCGATGGATGTCTCAGAAGATTGATCAGGACTTACCTCTCAAAGTTGATGAGACATTGACTACCAGACATCATCTATATACGGGTGAGTTGCATTTTAGAATGTTGCCGTAGGACGTTAGCAGTATGCCCCGCTGATGGATGTTGCAGAACAGTCAAGAATCTCCATGAGTACGTCTCTCGGTTCTGATTTAGTGGCTGGCTCTATCGACGCCTCTCTAGACGAGATTGACGCGCGAGCGGACGATCCTGAAGATTCCTTTGGGGATAATATTAGGATCGGTCCGTTTGCGGTGCTCAAACTTGCGACAGCCCCTCAAGTGGCGGAGCTAGTGCCTACATCTGACATTGGGGGAAATTCCGTGGAGTTGAATGCCTCACTGGGTGAAAAGACCTGCTCGGAAGCAAATGCCCTGTCGTTGATCGAGGATCCTCTCGCCTCCATCGATGATCTGGTGCAATGGTCAGACCTATTTGGCTTCGATTCGGAGTTACCTTGGCTTGCTTCTGATGCTATATTTGAGGAAAATGACAACGGACATGCTGATTCATCCACTCAAATACCTGCCCTCGGGGCTTCATTATACGATCCTGCCATGGCGGAACATGCAGATACAGAGCCAACAAGCCAGAAGAACGACAACCAAGAACACAACTTGCTCCGAAGTGCCAATCCACAACACATAAAGCCTGCTATTGATCCCCCCCAAATCGGTGTCCTCGAAGAAGCTCCCTTGCTACTAAAGTATTTCTATAAAAACATAATCCCGCAACTGACGATCGTTCCCCTGAAAGAAAAGACACCATGGGAGATCGTAAATTTGCACACGGCTATGGTAACCCTGGGTGAACTCACGATCCTAGAACTGAACGATATCAGTGAGTCTGGACTCGCAAATCTCCACATCCTTCTTGCCTTCTCGGCGACCCACTTGGCACTGCATCCATCTATGGACTTAATGCACCCAGCAGAGCATTGGAAAGAGATTGCGGAGCATGCATACTTGCAAGCTCAAGACCACATGCGAAAGTCACTGCAGGAATCTACCAAGGATTGTCAGCTGGATGGATTCAAGGACCGATTAATGTCCATCTGTGCGATGACAGAGTATGCGGTACGGTACAAAAATTAGCATAAAGATGGTAAACCACTTGCTGATGCTTTGCAGGTTATATCCGGTCGGCATCGGGATGCCAGATGCCACATACTCGACGCGGAACGAGTTCTATGGAATCATGGTTTGGCGAAAGTCAGACAATCCCATAAAACCCGTCTTTTGCTGAATGTGTATGTATGGATGCGCATCATGGGAGAGAGCACCTATGTTCTCCATGATTATAGTGTGCCGGATTCCTTCATAGAAACAGCCAAGAGCCATTTTGGTATACAAGATAACACTACCGGAATGAGAGATGATAAAGTCCACCGGTTGGACGACTTTCTTCAGCTACGGCCACGCTACGCCGACACAGATTTCGATATTGATAAACCGAAAGACCGAATAATGGATATTCTGGACTATCACTTACAAGATTCACGAAAGTCCACCGAGAGCCTCTACGGACAGGTCTATGGCATCTCGGAAACCTGGCTTAGTCTCGTGTCCCAAACAACCCGGCTGGCTAATGTTATGACTATTTTGACGAACGCGCGAAATACCGATCGTCAGATTGACCCGAAAATATGGGAGGCTCTGGATAAGCGAAGTGTGCGTCTGGAGAATGTTATTAACTTGTTTACGCAAAGGGATCCTCCTGCATGCGGACCAGGCCTTTCGGAACATTCAAGCGAGCTCCATCGGCATATGGTAAAAGCCCTTAATGCGGCTCTGGTGATACTTTTCTATCGACGTGTTCGCCATGTACACCCTGCTATTATTGAGGGCCAAGTGGAAAAGGTTATTACTGCGTTACAAGCGTTTGATGCGGTGTTGAAATTGGGTGACCCTCTGGGGGCTGGATTTCTGTGGCCTGCTTTTATCGCCGGGTCTGAGGCCATTTGCATCACACAACGTGATGCAATACGAGCATTGGTACAGCGAGGAGATGGGCGATGTGGATTGACGCCGTTTGGAATCGCCGAGGATACTCTGACCACGTTGTGGAGAGCGCAAGACGACTGCCTGAAAACGACATATGGCCAGTCTATCCCTACATGGATTGACATAGCTAGGTAACAACAGATCTGGCCCATATTTTTATAAACATGACAGTTTTCCTGGAATCCAAGATTTGCTTCGGACGAGGAACCTTTCCGTCACTCTGATGCACAATCTTTCAGCATGTTTAATACCATCTAGGGATCAAGCGAGGAAGCCCGAGGCATGATTGTGTGTTGGTAAAAATGGCAGTACACTTGCCTCACAAACCAATCACGATCACGGGAAGATGATCGGAATTGAACCCCCAAGGTTCTAGAAATTCAAATTACGCGATCACCTAATGCGGGATACAAAGGCAGAGGTGAAAAATGCAAGAGAAAATAATGCTGCAGAGGACGGTATCAATTGCCGTATAAACATAGAGCGCGCATCCATTCCTGAGAGCCTGTAAGGCTTTGCAAGGAAGCCATGACCTCCTTTCTGGTTGTTACACAGTTCTACGGATGCCTTGTGTCCCTACCCTGATGTCCAATCCAACGTGAGACTCCATAGGCCGGGGGTCAGCGGAAGAAGATTAGGATGTAACCATTCCGACAAAGACGCGAGCCGGACATCGGACGCCGAATTGTACCGCGGATTATGTCTCCGAATCCCGTAAAGGGAAACTTTCAAAGTTTCATGGTTGTTGACAAGGAGTAACAGATGCTTCAAGCAGTGTTTGTTTGTATTACTCGGAAGCTCGACGCAAGGGAGAAGATGTTCGAGTAACCTACTTGGAAAAGCAAGGCCTGATTTCCGATACACAATGAGCCTCATGAACGTGAAAGCATCTTTAAAGCGCATTTTACAAGTCAAGAAAAACGGACTACTTACCTCTTTCTTTGACCAAACCAACTATCGACTTCGCAGACTACCTTATCCCATGCACCGTTTCCAGCATAGTCGAATGAGAAGAGGAGCTGGAAGCCCATGTCATATGCGGCGGTGAATGCGATCGGGATTGCGATGTTGTTGGTGCTGTCTTCGTTCGCGATGTTGAGCACGAACGCGTCGATCCCGGCGCCTTGCGCGAGACCGATCTCGGTGCGCCAGTCGTCCAGGCCAAGGGATTTGGTGTTGCTCACCTAAGCGACATTAGTCAAAATCGATCACCATCACAAGGACAGACGGACTGGGGATGGGATGGGTGTTGCGTTATAGGATGTACCATGAAGTGAGCAAACACGGCCTTGGCCTCGACAAGGCTTGCGCCGCATGCCAACGCTGAAGCGAGGGCAGCTAGCAGCCTCATTATGAGTTATTCTCACTGAAGGCCACTCGATGGATGTGTGAGCGCATGAACCGACCTTGTAGCAGCGAACAGGCTCCTTTAATACCTGCACGCTATCTCCTATCTAGACAGACGAAACCGAATCGCACAAGGCATGGGAGGCAGCCGGCAGTCGGCACATCTGGGCCAACCTGGCCAATTGTCTTAGCAATCGGGCTATTTGCAAATTGTGCGCCTAAGCTAGTGTCTACGAGGTCGGTCCACGGGTTAGTGCCACAGATCCTGTAGATACTATATCGGTTGTCCCTGTTGTAACCCTAAGGGGGTGCGGACCCTACACGGCGGTTTCAGGTCCGTGATTAAACACATCTAGTAGATAGGCAGAAAAATACTTAAATTAATTTAGGGGACTGGACGCCCGGAAATAGAGAAATTAGTGCTGACAGCCCCCAATTAACCCAGGGGCAATCTTGATACCTTTGCCTTCGTTCTTGTACTCATTTACTGTGCCCCTCTACTAGGCCATGGATGGAAGGAGACCCCGCTAGTGCCCTGTCTAATTGTGGATTAAGCACGCCGAGCCTCTGCTTATCATTGCTTCGCTCCTCTGTGCCTTCGCTTATTTATAATCTTGCTCCAACGCAGCTCCACTTGTATTGCCACCTTCGGCGACTTCACACTTAATAGTTCGATGCTAGCAACGTGCAGAAGAACATAACTTTTCTGGACCAAGACCCCTTTTCTGCCAGTCAGGCGACGGAATCAACGTGCTAGAGCTACTAGTGGCGCCCTATACATCTTAGCGGGGGCAGTACTTTTCAAGGACATCTCCGAGTCTCCGTCTCTCCCTCCGACTACGCCTCTGCTCTGTCGGATCGGGCCGTCGAGGCGGTGCCTTTCCCAGAGTTTGATCGCAACTATCACGGAGAATTCTGGTCCGGCAATCTTAAGACTTGTTTTCGGCCCCTAAACCGCACGGCCAGCCTTGAGTATTTGTGTACAGCTTACCGTCCACGGTGCAGTGCCTTGGCTCAACTCAAGGCATCTTCCGAGCTTTAGCTGTATCCACTCACTCATCACTCATACCATCTCCAATAGCATGAATATATTCCACAAGCTCCGCAATAAGGTGAGCAGCCGGAGCAGCCGGGCCAGTGACAGCGAGCCCGCAGTCTCATCCTCATCCTCAGCCTCAGCCTCAGCGCCGGCCAGGGAAGCAGCCGATAATGATGCAAGCGACACTATGAACGCAGCATTATCTTCTTCCGTACCCCCACGCGCCATGCACATCAGCGAGGTCAAGCGGTCGCCACACCTGGTATCAAGCATACGCATGGCCAATACCAAAACCCAGTCTATCACAGTCATGGTCGCACATGCTAAGGGGGCTGCGGATTACTTGGGGCTTTATACTGTGCGTACTCATCCACATGTTGATCAGTTTATCCATCCCTGCGCCTAGGAGTATTAATATCAATATCAATATTAATAATATACATATATAGCTCCTCCAGCGCGAAACGAAATACGGCAGCGAGTTCGACCCGACAGGGGACTCGGAGACGGACTACGTGTGCAACGGACACATGTACAATGTCCGTTTCACGCCCATGCCGGGCGCCACAGGGCAGTGGGCTACAAATCTGGCGATGCTTACGATGATGCAGCATGTTTGTCTTGTTTTGACGTACGATGGGTCGTCGAGTTCGGGGGCGAGGGAGTCGTGGGAGGAATTGGTCGCTGTTTATGAGAGGTTGCGAGGACGCAGTGAAGATGCGGTGGTGACGCCCCGCCCGTTTGGTGCAGTTATGATTGTTGCGATGGGAGAAGAGAGTGAAGCTCCCGCGGGGTCCGCCGCCGAAGCCGAGGCGTTTGCGACCCAGCGGGGCTGTCACTTCGTCCAGGTGTCGCCCAGAACTGGGCGCGGGGTGTGCGATGCGATCGGCTCACTGGTTGAGCGGACGCATGGCGCTCGTGGGGAATATCACATGGATAAGGACGGGGAGCCCAAGAGGTATAAGAGGGCGCAGATGCTGAAGGCGATGTTTTCACCTAGCTAGAGAAGGGCGGAGATTATGATAGTATATTTAAATTTATTTTAGAGATAAACAGCTATCTTCTCAATATATAGAGTAGATTTTTTGATAAAATAATTATAGAGAGTATCGAGCATCATAGAAGTAATATCACGTCCACTGGTATTCCACCAAAACTGGCAAGCATCACGAATTCGGTCAAGATTCGCGAAGACTGGGGACTGGGTTAATGCAGACATTGCAATACACGAGCAGTAGCGTAGGTAGTAGCCTTTGTGATTTTTTTTTTTTTTTTTTTTAAAAAAAAAAAAAGGGGTGACTCGGGTCGTTATGTGCGCAAGTCAATTAGATCCATCGCGATGAGGAATCCAGTAGATATACTTCCGATCAACACAGGTGAAACTCTTAGCTCGACGGTTCTCTTCTCCAGATAAGACCAGGAAACCGGAACCCGTCGCCCGCTAGCGGGATCCGATGGCAGTCGTCATCTTCAGCCACAGTGGCACGAAGAGTCAGCGTCTGCCTGCGTGTCCTCGGGATTCCCAATCTTACTCTCATCTATCCCTCCCCCCTGATCAGCCTGTGCATTCTCTGCACTTGGATATCCCGCTCCATTCAATCTTATTGTGCCTCGATAATCGCCCAATATCATGGATCCGGAAACCGTGGCAACTACTCGCAACATCGTCATCATCGGGGGCTCCTATGGCGGCGTCTCGACAGCGCATTATCTCCTCAAGCATGTCCTTCCAACGCTTCCGAGCAAAGATGCCTGCAAGGTGATTCTCATCAGTGCTTCATCGGAGGCCATGTGCCGTCCGGCATGTCCTCGCGCGATGATCTCGGACGCCATGTTTCGCCAGGAGAAGCTCTTTGTCAATGTTCCAAAATTATTCGAAAATTACTCTCGTGGTAGCTTTAGTTTCATCCATGGCACAGCTACCAGGCTTGATCACTCGGATCGCACTGTCACTGTCACTCTTCATGTCGGGGCCACAGAGACAATTCCCTATCATGCCCTTGTGATTGCTACCGGGGCCTCCACTCCGTCGCCATTGCTTGGACTCAACCGAGACGCTGAATCATTGCGCGTCTGCTGGGATGCCTTTCGCACCGCCTTGCCCTCCGCAAAACACATTGTGGTTGCTGGAGGAGGACCAGCCGGCATTGAAACAGCCGGGGAGCTAGGCGAATATCTCAACGGCCGTGCAGGTTGGTTCAGTCGCAAGCTGATCAACCCCAAAGTCGCAATCACCGTGGTCACCTCCGGATCTAAGATCCTTCCCGTCTTGCGACCATCTATTGCACAGAAGGCAGAAGACTTTCTGGCGTTGGTGGGGGTGACTGTTCTGAAGGACTCGAGGGTTGTCGCCGTTTCGCCTCCTGCAGCAGGAACGGATGATTCTCTCACGACCAAGACGACCGTGACCTTGGATGGTGGGGAGACTCTAGAGGCCGATCTCTACATCCCAGCCACAGGAACAGTTCCCAATACGAGCATTATCCCCGCTGCCCTGCTGACTGCCGATGGCCGCGTTGATACTGACCCCTCCACCTTGCGTGCTGTCAAGGCGGGTCAGCGAGTCTATGCCATCGGGGATGTTGGCTCACATGCCCGGCCTGCGGTGCATAATATCCTCAGTTCAGTGCCCGTTCTCTGCGCAAATATCAAGCGTGATCTGCTCCTTGCCGCTGGGGTAGACAAGAAGGATATTGCGGAGGATCGCATATTCAAGGAAGACACGCGCGAAACACAGCTGGTTCCGATTGGACAGAGCAAAGGCGTTGGAGCTGCGATGGGGTTCCAACTGCCTAGTTTCTTGGTCTGGCTCATTAAGGGTCGTGACTACTGGCTATGGACGACGGGAGGCCTTTGGAGTGGAAGTCAATGGTCGAAGGAGTCATGATGGCGTATAAGGCTCCAGATGCGCTCTGCCCTAAGTGTGGATTGTGAAGCCTTTTTAGTCACCTCTCTTGTCCGTTTCGCAACGTTAGTCCGTAATCAAACTCGGTAATTCTGTCCAACCAGTCACATGAACTTGATTCATTCGTAGTCCGGGTGTAGATGCGGGGTTGTTGCTCATCCTGTGAGATCACAGATGCCGTCACGCCCTTGTCTCCGCGTCGCTCAACCAATAGAGTCAGTGTTGCCAGAAGAATCGACGATTGTATCTCGTCCTTCAGTATCTTGGTGGCTCCCATCGCATAGAAGGCCGAGAGAGCCACCTCTGATAGCCGAACTCCTCTATCAACTCGCCGAGGCGTTGCCTGGGTACATAAACGTATCGCCAGTGTTATTCAGGATGGCTCTGTGATGGTTCAAGCAGCTTTCTGAGACCATAATTTCCTATCTCCAACTGTTTTGTTCTGAATATCAGCCCACCATGCGTCTCCCATCGGCCAATTCCCCATTCACCCACATCGCCGTCCAAGAACTTCATCCCACATTTGCAGCCGAGGTCAGTGGAGTGGATTTCTCGAAACCTCTGTCGGAGGAGGTCTTCGCGGAAATCCACTCTGCTATTACCAAGGTCAAGAAGGCCACTATATATTGCCATCTGCACACAGGCTGATAGGACTAAAAACATATAGTACGGTGTTCTCGTGTTCCGTGATACTGCGTTGACCGACGAAAACCATATTGATTTCGCACGAAAGTTCGGGGAGCTCGACGATATCACCCCGTATCTGGCATTTCGCAAGAACCGCCTGAAGCATAATGAATTGTTCGATGTGAGCAATGTCGAGCTAGATGGGTCTGTGCTTGACCCAGAGAGCCCTCGAGGGCAGAGCAACAAGGTGGACCAACTTGATATTGCGTTGCTTTTGCCACTCCGCTGACAATACCCCCATTATAATTAGGGCAACGGTTTATTCCACGTCGACTCCAGCTTCAACCCCCGAAGAGCAGGGTACTCCCTCCTCCTCTCCCACGAGCTCCCTCCTCGCGGCATGGGCGGCGCAACCGCCTTCGCCGACACTCGCACCGCCTTCGACGAGCTGCCCGCCGATCTGAAGCAGGAGTTGCTCTCGAACGATTATATCGCGGCTCACTCCATCTACCATTCTCGCAAGCTGGCATCCCCGGAGTTCTTCGCGGATCTGAATCCGCTGGAGTACCCAATGGGTCGCCACAAACTCGTTCAGCGTCATGAGCCGTCCGACCGCATGAATCTGTATGTTGCGGCCCATGTGCACCACATCGAGGGACTCGAGCCGGGGAGGTCGCAGGAGCTGGTGAGTCGGGTGTTCAGCCATTGCACGCAGGACAAATACGTCACCCAAGTCCAGTGGAACAATCCCGGAGATTTGGTGGTTTGGGATAACACTTGTGTGATGCATCGCTCGGTGGGAGGTGCCTTTCTGCAACATTATCGCAGGGATATGCGACGGGCTACGGTTCATGATTCGAGTCCGAGTGCGTGGGGATTGAATGAGCGGACGAATGTGAGACAAGCATTGCCCTAGGTGAGGATCTTTCTCCTTTGGTGGTTCTTGGTTGGTTGGTGGGTAGGTTTTATGTCGGACGTATAATTCACCGAGGGCTTTGATGCAGGATGATGATGTGGCGTGTTATTTTCAATCCCGGGAATTATGTCCATACTTGTGTAGTGTTCTCTATGTCTATTCAGTCAAGGCAATATGAATTCCGTCTCTAGTCCACCCGAATGACGTCCATGTACGATCACGATATGGCTTCCTTACCCTGTTAGTTCCAAACAGTACGCCTGCGTCAATATCTGATTAGATCTATATCAAGGCCTTTTGAGTCATGATCACATTCTCTTGGTTTGTCAAGCATGTTTTTGGGGTGACCTGGCATCCAGCCTTGTAAGTCCATCAATCATGAAGCCCCCCAGGCACAAAGTGTTTCAACTATATTCCATCCCCATGCAAGACGCAGATCGGTCAATCATATGCCCCATCCAGATGATTCAATCCCCCGAGACCATAGGGCAATCGGGTATTTGCCGGACCTTTTCATCCAATCCCTCCACGCGCCAAGTCACATCGGAGAATGCTAGCGTGGATCGCCATCCCCCGAGGCCATTCTTCATGATTCTGGCTGGCCTGTCTTCAACTATGCATTCTTCTGGTTTCTTCTATGCAGAACCGGTGATGATCACCAGGCTCTAGAGGTGTCCAGTGCAGCAGAATGGATCTGAGTTTCCCCGGCGTACCTGAACCCCCGCATCTATGCCCTCGAGTTGACGATGCAGATCTGCAACGGGCATTTATCGCCCGCTCCCTGTCCATACGACCGAAACACTACGAGCGAGTGTAGATCGCACTTTTGGCTGCGTATATGAAGAGCAAGATGCGCAGCCTTTCCTCAGGCTAGAACTACAAGGCAAACACTTCTCTCGCCATTGACTCAGATCATTGAAACATTTTCGCCCATCATGAAGACTGCCATCTCCGTTGTTTCCCTGGCTCTAGTGGCCACCCAAGTTGCCGGTCATGGCTACCTGTACGAGCCCAGCAGTCGTGTCAGGCTGAACGCCGAAGTGAGTATCATCCATAACCCCTACCCATTACATACCCACCGACTGACTCACTTCGCAACAGGGCGGCGACGACACCTGCCCCGAATGCACCATTCTGGAGCCCGTCGCGTCCTGGCCCACCCTTGATACAGCTCCTGTCGGTCGCAGCGGCCCATGTGGCTATAACTCCCGCGTCAGCGTCGACTACAACCAACCCGGCAGTGTCTGGGGCTCCGAGCCGGTCAAAACCTATGCCCCCGGTGAGGAGGTGGAGGTCGTGTGGTGCCTCGACCACAACGGGGACCACGGCGGCATGTTCAGCTACCGCGTCTGCCAGGACCAGAGTATCGTGGACAAATTCCTCGATGCCAGTTATCTTCCCACCGACGACGAGAAACAGGCCGCAGAGGATTGCTTCCAGAAGGGTCTGCTGCCGTGCACGGATGTCGATGGCCAGGACTGCAACTATAGTGGGGACTGCTCCGAGGGTGAGGATTGCTGGCGCGATGACTGGTTTACCTGCAATGCCTTTGAGGCGGCGGATAGACCCAAGTGCCAGGGGGTGGATAATGCGGAGTTGAACTCGTGCTATACGTCCATTGCTGGGGGGTACACTGTCACCAAGAAGATTAAGATTCCTGAGTATACCTCTAACCACACTTTGTTGTCGTTCAAGTGGAATTCGTTCCAGACGGGACAGATTTATATCAACTGTGCGGATATTGCGATTCAGTGAGGGGGGTTCATTCTATTGATAGGAGGCCCTGGAATATATGTACATAGTTCTTGGAGAATGTCTTTCGTGTGTCAGATGATATACAATGTCCGATCAACTTGAAACTGCCAATCATCATTTCATAACCAATTCTTTTGCTGATCCGGTGATATCCGACATCGAACTGTTCATGATCATCGGCTGATCAGGAAATCATCATCAATCGAACCAGTTGGGCCGAGCGAGAAAACACAACTACCGCGCGCCATGGCCGGCATTTGCGGTGCTGAAACATAATAATAAGATGACTTCCTGCAGTCAATGAAGACATGCAGCCTCCCCCGCATTGCCCCGTTCTTCATCCTCGGCTCTGCAGATTAGCCAAGATCCAGGAATGCGGAGGCGGATGCAAATCCGAATATAAGTAAATTAAACCGAGATTAGCCAAGTGCGCCTCTGCTGCACGGTCATAAGCAATGCAACCCTGTCGATACCCCCGAATGGCGGAGAAATGTATCTTCACGCATACAAACAGTTTTCTGGGCAAATGCCCAGCTTACAGTGGCTTGCCAGTGTTTTCGTAGTGCTGGCCTTCATCTTATTCAGAATGCGATTGTTTCTCCTCAATTGCCGGCGCCTCAAACAAGTTCACTGAGTCTACCGAGGGAGTTTGAATAGACACTGCGCTGGATGGAATGTCTTGGAGTGGATATACCGAACTCAGTGACGAAAAATCGCACTGCCGAAGAATTGAAGCCAGAGTCCCTGCGGTGTATAAAATGGGGACGATAGATCGTCTTCATCGGGAGTTCTTCAGCTCTTCAGACCAAAAATCAAGCCCAATAACCAGCTTCGCCTTCTCATCTTCCACCAGATTTCCAATCGCCTGCCAAAATGAAGTTTCACTTTGCCTTGCCTCTCCTCGCGGTTTTCGCTGCTGCCAGCCCCGTTGAGCGCCAGCGTATGATCCCCATCTCCATACCACAGCTCCTTATCATTATATACTAATACAAACCTCCAACACACAGTGATCAGCGGAAACGAACTCCGCGACGGATCCTGCGAAGAGATCACCTTCATCTTTGCCCGTGCCTCCACCGAGCAGGGATACCTTGTACAACCCCAATCTGCACCCCCATATCAAATTATGCCACTGACCAAGAGAACAGGGAGCTTCCACCGGTCCCGGTGTCTGCAATGCTCTGAAGGCCGCCAGAATTGGCCAGGTCGCTTGCCAGGGAGTTGCTCCCCGGTATACCGCCGACCTTGCCTCCAACTTCCTGCCCAAGGGAACCTCGTCGGCCGCTATTGACGAGGCCGTCTCGCTGTTCCAGCTGGCCGCCTCCAAATGCCCCAATACCAAGATTGTTGCCGGTGGTTACAGGTGCGTTGATTCAACGGACTGATTGATCTGTATATTCTCCCGAAGCCCTCTGCTGACAACCTTCTAGTCAAGGCACCGCGGTCATGCACAACGCCATCTCTGGCCTTTCTTCCGCCATCAAGGACCAGATCAAGGGTGTCGTGCTCTTTGGTGATACACGCAACCAGCAGGATGGTGGTCGCATCCCCAACTTCCCCACTGACAAGACCAAGATCTACTGTGCCCTGGGCGATCTAGTTTGCACTGGCTCCTTGGTTATCACGGCGGCGCACTTTACCTATGTGATCAATGTGCCTGACGCGACCAGCTTCCTGTTGTCGAAGCTGTAGGGTGCGGCTATAGCTGGGCGACCGGTTGGTAGAGAAGAATGAATGAATGAATGCAAGTGGTGACGCGGTTTGGGGATTATCAATGACGTTGTCAAATAGTGAATGGTATTCCGAATAGAAAAATGTGCTGGGAATCAGAGTGCTTCTTCTATATACAACTGCATAGTATTAAAGTATTATAACCCAACCATCTATACACGTAAGGATTTATATCCACGACCTCACCCCCATCATGACTCCTCCCCCCTCTGACGATTCGCCTCATAATCCCCCGGCAACTCCGCCAGCACCGTATTCCCCGGCGCCTCGACCGGCCCCCGTTTCTCATTCAGCGGCACCTCCTGCGCCTCCCTCACCGCATCCATCTCCTGCATCGGAATCGGCGCCTTCACATTCTTACTCTCCAGCTCCGCCTTCCCCTCCACCACATCCTCGTCCTCCACCTCCTCTTTCTGTTTCTTCTGCCTCCTCCGCTTCCGCCACAGCAGGAAGAAGAATATCCCCGCCGCAATGCACACCACGGGCACACACACCCCGATGGCGATCTTGGCGCTCGGGTCCAACAGCTCCGGCGCGACGCCGGGATCGCCAGCTTCCACCGCCGTCCGTCCTCGAGACCCACTGGTGGATGCGTTGCGGATGGCGCGTCCCTGGATGAGGTTGACTCGCGCGGCGTGGCTCTGCGTCGCGTATGCAGCAGTCGATCCCGTCTGGCAGGGGACCTGACTGCTGCTACTGCTGTAGAAGCCGTAGGCCTGTGGGGTGACGCTGCCGGTGGTGCTGGGGCCGACGCAGCTGTATGGGGTGCTCTGGTGACATGAAAGTCCGCTAGGTAGTAACCCGTCAATTCAATCTGGAACGCTTCAGTGTGGGGCTGCGGTATGTGTATATATACCTCGGACAACAACCCAGCATGGTTTGATTAAGTGCCAGGGCGCTCCAGACGGATGCCTCGGCCGGGTTCAGGCCGGACGGCTGTTGGTCGCTTCGTCGCGCAACGCTGCATGCCGCGGTGAATTGTGCCGGACAGTCGCTGGCTGGTGAGTAGGCGGGAATGGCAGAGGTCCAGCTATATGTCGCTGCTTTTCCAGCGAGACCCGATGGATAACATGTCGAGGCGAGGACGACTTCCGCGGTTGCTGTGACGGCGGCGGCGGCAGCTCGACAGGATCCGCCGTATACGCCGTCTAGTAGGGGCTTGGGCGCGAAACAGTCTGCGGACGGGGTGAAAGCTGTGGGGAGAGGGCCGAGAATGGATAACGTCGTTGATGGGTCAGGCGGGGTGGTCACTTTTGTTGGGATTGTCATCGTGTGCAATGTCTCCAGCGGACCCAGCGTCGCGTCCAGCGTGCCATAGATGAGCGGTTCGAGCGATTCGGTCATCGTGGGCGATTAATTGGTTCTGGCCCGTGGCCAGTGGTGTATCAATCGCTGGGGTTTTCCCAGCACGTTGGAGATTGTTTATAATCAGATCCATCCATCATCCATTGCCCCCATTTTTTCCCGCCCCGGAAAGTTGAGGTGATCTGCACCTGTTGGCCCCGGTCTGGGTGTAGGACAATCAATTTTCCAGCCAGTCAACTCTAGACTGGCTGCTTGGCAAATACGAGCTGAACGATGTTAGGGGGTGAGGTCAGACGCACGAGATCCCAGCAAACTTTCGAATTGGGAGTGTCTTTGCAGATCCTCAGGAGGGGTTCAGCATTCCCTCCATCCATTGGGGCTTATTCTCGAACTGCCTTGCAATCTGGCATGTCCCGAACAGTAACTAGTATCTTGTTTTCTGAAGGACAACGTGGACTGCGTCATTCTGTAGTGGCTGTGCTCCATGTTTTATTCTGGTATTTAAAGGTAGCACTGCCACGTTACAGGCGGAATGCAAATCAAGGGATAAATGGCTGTCAGAGGACTCACTCTACCCCCTCTCTGTCTCTTGAGTCGGCAATCTAGTAAGCCCAGTGTGATGGTGCTGAGATTCTGTGGAACGTCACGAAAACAAGGCATCACAACATCCAACCCAAAGTGGACCGATCTCAGACTAAGACCACAAGCTCCACTCGCCGTTCTTTTCCATTGGCCTGGGCGTGGACTGTGCGGAAATCCTGTCAGAATCTGAGGGATCGACGTGGATAAGGGGAATGTGCCTTGTTATTCAGCATTTGCCAGTCCTTTGAAACTTACCTGTCTTTCGCCGATAACCTACAGATCTTTGCCTCCAATGATTCCTCTTTGATTGTCTGGAACCTCCATTTGACTGTTGGGATATGTTGATATCGACAACATCTGCTACGAATCCATCTTAACCCTCTCCGTCGCTAATTAAGGCCGGTAACGCAAACACCTACACCTTCGAGTCTACGAAACCACCTTGCTCGACAAATATTCAACCTCCCCAGGCGAGAACCCGCATATCGAATATTGGAGCGAACGAGGGTCGCATTGATATACATCCGGTGGGGTATATTTCCCCCTTGTGGAGAGTCCCACGGGCCCGCCAAATAAGACTGTGGGGTATCGTTTGAAGGTATGAAACCAGGCCATCGATCTATCATAGACGACGTAACTAACAATCTAATGGTTGCTTCCGATAGATCTTCGAACCCCAATGCTGCAGCAGCCGAAGCGAGACCCCCCGTCACGTATATCGCCATCATGGCGACTTCCCTTCCCACCCGTACCAAGGGAACACTCAGCGATCCCAGTCCCACCATTCTTGTAGGATCCGGACCGGCGAGGAGCATCGCACCGTTATCACCGCTAGCTACTGGTTACCGCGATAATGGGCTGGATATCTCTGCCAAGATCGCAATCGGAGTGTGTGTTCCCGTCACCGTCCTGATTGTCGCGGCCGTTGCGTTTTACTTCTGGCGTCAACGCAGACAGAAGAAGAAGAATTCCGGGCCGGAGCATGGTGGATCCAGTTCGAGGAGACTATTTGGGCGCAAATATGAGTTGGAGGGAAATGAAATCTCGCTCCCGGCAGAAAAAACGGGGCAGCAGCCACAGTCGGAACTGGACACAACTCGTGAGATACGAGAGTTAGGGGGGGAAACAGACTCGGAGGTCAAGAAACCGTCGGTGATCGCAGAGTTACCGGGGGATTATACGCCGGCGGAGCTTCCTGCAGGACAGGATTGCCAGGAGATCTCCACTATGTGTAGGGAAAGGCATCATAATGAGGATGATGTGCCATCAGCGAATCTGGGGCGGACATAAACTTTATATATATACCCTATATTTTCAATAATAATATGGTTGATCACTTGTGCTCATATCCTATGCGGTCTTTGTTGAACACTTGATTACTCGCAGGGGTTTATGGCTTGAATTGATGTAGTTGGTCGAACTAACTAGAAGAACAAGTAGGAATATGAACCACTTCGTCACTAGGCAGCAAGTTAAACAGGCGGTAAAGCAATGCAGTAAAGGAATGTAGTAAGTGAATATTCAACAGTCTTCATTGTCGTGATATATATATATATACTGTCTAGCCACAAACGCGGACATATGACCGTGGGATCGCCCCAACCAAGCAAAGACGATGAACAAGAGTACATAGATCGATAGACAAAGCTTAGCAGACCTACGGGGGAAGTCAATCAAGATATGTTCCAATTTTATCCGGGACCCCAATGGAGACATCAACAGGCTAATTGACCACTTTCGGGTAAATATATCCGAATATCAGCAACGTGGCATCCAAGTCAAAACAAGCTTCAGAATATTTCCTTCAGTCTTGTAATTATCGAGTATAACAGCAGCAGAAAGAATTGGGGTGACCACTTCCCCTCACGAGAATAGAATGTGACATTATCCAGAGTTCTGGCCTGATACAACCTCAGACACTCCGTGGCCAAACGGCCCGCCAAACCGAGCCTCATCCTCCAATCATGCGTCGGCAATTTCCTCTGGACACGGACTTCTCTGGGGTCCTGAAGATGGACCTGTGGAGGCGGGGAAATTAGATTAATTAAGCTCACGCTGCATGCAAATCACAGCAACAATTGCCGATTGGGTCAGGACACAGGAACAGGGACCACGGTATGGCCATCGAACCTGCGATCAATGAGGTGATAACTGCTAACAGGGTGCATAGAATGCGAATTTCACTTCTTACTCCTGCATGGGAACCTATTCAACAAGGGGACTCCTTCAGAACACTCACCCCCCTGGCTACTGCATCCTGGGGCAATTCAACGAACGCCACAAGGGTTTGATGTCCTGCCGGGTAAAATGATTGTTGAAGGATGTGCCAATCACGAGGTGTTGCAAACTAGACGAATGTCACATTTCACGCCACGACAGGTGCACCATCATCAGACTATCTATATTGTGGCTGACGGGGCTGTCTTTTGACGGAACTGAGTCCGTCTTGCAATATCGAATGAGTGATCCATCTCTGCTCGTTCTCCCCGCAATAGGCCCATTTGTTTTCGGAGGCTATTCTCGCAGACGATGTGGCGTGAGCTAGGCTGGATTCTTCACGGCATTGAAGTAGATGCATCCCTAACTTCAGGCACCACTTGTGTATACGCTGGCGGCAGGTCGGCCTGGGGCTCCGTTTCCCTGACGGACTGAGAAAAAAAAAAAAAAAGGTATATAATAGTCCATTGATGCCCGTCTAGATGCCATTCATCATCCATTCCCAACTCAATCATGCGGAACTTTGAATCAATTGCGTTGGCTCTCCTTCTGCCTGCGGTGCAGGCCCAGCAGACCCTCTATGGGCAGTGTATGTAGTCCTGGATTCATGTCCAAAGTAGCCATGCTAACTGTTCGTTCTTCAGGTGGTGGCAACGGTTGGACTGGACCCACCAGCTGCGTGGCTGGAGCCGCTTGTAACACCCAGAATGCCTGTAAGTTGGACGCAGTCGCTATATCGACGCGAGACTGACATGGTCAGGGTATGCGCAATGTCTCCCTGGTTCGGCTACTTCGACGACCTTGACGACCACCACCAAGGCCACCACTACCACTACCACGACCACGACCAGCACATCTTCGCGAACCTCCGCTGGATCAGGATCAACCACTGGCTCTGGCTCCACGACCTCCGTCACAGCTGCCCCATCGGGCAACCCGTTCAGCGGATACCAGCTCTACGCCAACCCTTACTACTCCTCTGAAGTCCATACCCTGGCCATCCCATCGCTGGCCAGCTCCCTTGCCCCCAAGGCCACCGCCGTCGCGAAGGTCCCTTCGTTTACGTGGCTGTATGTTGCCGCTCAATCCCCCCCCCTTCTCTGTCAAGGTCGATCTAACAGCACCAGTGATACGCAGGCCAAGGTCCCTAGCATGGGCACCTATCTAGCTGATATCAAGGCCAAGAACGCCGCCGGTGCCAATCCTCCCCTGGCCGCCCAGTTCGTCGTCTACGATCTCCCCGATCGTGACTGCGCTGCCTTGGCAAGCAATGGCGAGCTTTCGATCGCCAACGGCGGTGTCGCTCTGTACAAGAAGTACATCGACTCCATCCGCGCGCAATTGGTCGCCTACCCTGATGTGCACACCATCCTAGTCATCGGTATGTTCCAACCTCACCCCCTCACCCTCCACTAACAACATATAATAACCCAACAATAGAACCCGACAGCTTGGCCAATCTGGTCACCAACATGAACGTCGCGAAATGCTCTGGCGCCCAAAGCGCCTACCTCGAGTGCACCAAGTACGCTCTGGCGCAGCTGAACCTCCCGAACGTCGCCATGTACATGGACGCTGGTACGTCCCCCCTTTTCATTCTTCCAATACTGGTGATCTTTTCTTTTCCTCTCTAACATTTCTCTCCCAGGCCACGCCGGCTGGCTCGGCTGGCCCGCCAACATCACCCCGGCGGCTCAGATGTACGCGCAAGTGTTCAAAGACGCCGGCTCCCCCGCCGCTGTCCGCGGTCTCGCCACCAACGTCGCCAACTACAATGCCTGGTCCATCAGCACCTGCCCTTCGTACACGTCTGGAGACGCCAACTGTGACGAGAAGCGGTATATCAATGCCCTTGCTCCGCTCCTGGCTAGCAATGGCTTTAATGCTCACTTTATCGTGGATACCGGTACGTTTTTTGGCACCTGATCCTGGAGAGAAAGAAGCTGGTAGTCCTAACTTGTACAGGTCGCAACGGGGTCCAGCCTACAAAGCAGAACGCGTGGGGTGACTGGTGCAATGTTGCTGGCACTGGATTTGGCGTTCGTCCTACGACTGATACTGGGGATGCGTTGGTCGATGCGTTCGTGTGGGTGAAGCCTGGTGGGGAGAGTGATGGTACCTCTGACTCGTCGGCGGCGAGATATGATGCCCACTGCGGATACAGTGATGCGTTGCAGCCGGCTCCCGAGGCTGGAACTTGGTTCCAGGTATGTTTGTGTTGTTTTTTTTTTTTTTGCCTTTTTTTTTGTCTCGTTGATGTTGGTTGATGGTCCTGTGTGCTGACTGGTTTGGTTTATAGGCTTACTTCCAGCAATTGCTGGTTAATGCTAACCCGTCTTTCTAAATGAGATGGTATGTGTGGTTGGGGGAGTGGTGTGCTGCTTTGGGGTTTCTGAGGAAGGGGAATGATGCTTCTGTATATTCAGGGAGACGTCTATGACCTCAAAAGGACCTGTCTGGTCGGTCGTGTTGGAATTGCCAGGCACTCTTGTCGATTCTAGTTGTTGTTTTATTCATTTCTCACGTGTTAGTATCTACAAAATGGTTTGAAATATTCACGGACTTTATTCCTCCAGAATAGAAGAGATTATATACTCGTTGGTGTTGCATACGCAGAATATTCCGACATAAGACGAGTTTCCCGCGATAAGAAACAGACTATCTTCATCAGGTTATCCTGATCTTGCTTGAAATCTCCCATCTTACATGCTGACTGCCCCCTTCCATTCCTCACAAACTGTTTCTCATCCCTCCATTCCTCAACAGCATCCCATTAAAACCCCTAGAATCTTCCCAGCACCCATCTGCCAACAATCCAGCATTCCCATAAACAAAATCTCAACCCCCCACTCGGAAGAAAAGCACCAGGACCCTCGGCCCCTGTCCGGTGCCAGCCCTGTCTCACACATAAACAGCAGGCGGGGCGTCGATCCGAAGCCAACAACACAATCGGACACCGTGAAACCTCCGACGGTACCTAACAGGCAGCATTCCGCTAATATAACCACCGCTAATAGTGACTGTGACAGGGATCATCGGCCGGATGGCCTGTTTCGATGACAGAACAAATCCCACCGCAGGGTTGTGTGCTCCACGCTAGACTGATTGATTAGATTGATTACACCGGATTTCAAGTTAACCGCCCTTGCCAAGCGAACATCAGTCTAGTACAGAGGTTCTCTAGGGCCACTACGAGGGAAAACTGCTGCTTGGCGAAGAGGCACGTCGGCCGATAGCGGGCGACTAACCGACCGGGCTGGGAAGGAGGATGGCTCTGAAGGAGGATGGCTCTGCTGTTTTGTATATAAGCTTCTTGACTCGGTGGTACGGCGTGTTCTTGACTATCTGGTCTAGTGTTTGGTTTGGTTTTCTTTTCTCTTCTTTCTTTTGAGGCTTTCTGCTCAGTACCTTCTTACCTGTGGTAGAGATGGCGTCTACGGATAAACCAACACCAGAGGTTTCGATGAATCCGGGATCAGGATTGCAGATTCCAGGTGACTACGCGGAGGAGAAGAAGAAGAAGAGCGAGGCACCTCTGGCGAATACGCACTCCAGTGCTGCTGACACAGGGGATGACGATTCCAGCTCCAATGGAGCGGTGGACAAGGAGGCCCAGGCTGGCGTTCAAAGTGTGCAGGCCTCGCTGTCCGTCTGGAGCAAGACGCACTTGATCATGGCATATGTGATGTAAGCAAATGTTATCCCTGGGGAACGCTCAAAAGGTAGAACATGTTGCAGCTGACTATCTGCAGTATCTGGTTCATCTACTTCATCACCTCCATGCAGGAGGTTGTCATCCGGCAGCTGAATCCCTACGTGACGAGCGCTTTCTCCTTGCATTCCCTGACGGCCGCCACCAGCATCATGTCCAACATCATCGGTGGGCTGAGCAAGATTCCTCTTGCAAAGATCCTCGACACTTGGGGCAGACCACAGGGTCTGTCGCTGATGCTCTTCCTGTGGGTGATTGGGTTCATCATGATGGCGGCCTGCGACGGGGTGCAGACCTATGCTGCGGCCCAGGTGTTCTATTCCGTTGGGTATGTCATCCTTCATCCAGTTCACCTGTGTTGTATAGATCTAATCTGAATGTGCGTGTAGATCCCAAGGTGTCAGCTACTGCCTCACCGTCTTCATCGCCGATACCTCCTCGCTAAAGAACCGAGCCCTGATGCTCTCCTTCGCCACGTCGCCCTATATCATCACCACCTGGCTCGGCGGGCCCATCTCGCAGAGCGTGATCTACGGCCCCGGCTGGCGCTGGGGGTTCGGTATCTTCACGATCGTCGTACCTTTTGTCGTCATCCCACTGGCGCTTCTGTTCTTCTGGAACGAGGTCAAGGCGAGAAAGGCCGGGCTTCTGCCTCCCCGTCACGGGCCTCTGACCGCGGAGGCCGTGTACAAATACTGCGTGGAGGTCGACCTGATCGGCATCATCCTCCTGGCTGGCGGCATGGCGTTGTTCCTCCTCCCCTTTAGCCTCTACTCGTACCAGCAAGACCAATGGCGCTCGGCTATGATCATCTGCATGATTGTGTTTGGCGGGCTTCTGCTGATCGCCTTCGCGATCTGGGAACGGTTCTTCGCGCCCGTAACCTTCATCCCATACCAGCTGCTGATGGACCGCACCGTCTTCTTTGCTGGGATGATGTTCGTGTTCGACTTCTTCAACTCCATGGTCTGGAACAGCTACTTCGCCTCTATGCTCCAGGTAGTCTGGGGACTCAGCATCGCCGAGTCCGGTTACGTCAGCGCCATCTACCGCGTGGTATCCTGTCTGTGGTGTTTGTTGGCCGGGTGGCTGATCCGGTACACCGGGCGGTTTAAGTGGCTCTGCGTATATTTCTCGCTGCCGCTGATGATCCTGGGCGTCGGATTGATGGTCCATTTCCGTCGCCCCGAGGCAGATATCGGGTACGTCTGCATGACCCAGATCTTTGTTGCGGTAGCTGGCGGCACGACGGTGCTTTGCGGTGAGTTGGCTATGATGGCTCCGTCCGACCACCAACATATTGCTGTCGTGCTTGCTATCATGAACTTGTTCTGTAGCATTGGTAGCGCCATCGGCAGTACTGTCTCTGCTGCGATCTGGACCGGCGAGTTTCCCAAGGCGTTGGCGAGACGTCTGCCTGCTGATGTGCCGCTGGCGGACGTCTACGCCAGCATCAAGGTTCAGTTGTTGTATGAACCAGGCTCGGCGGCGAGAGAGGCGATTGCATATTCCTACGGCGATGCGCAGCGCTATATGCTGATTACTAGTTGCTGTATGCTGGCGGTTGCGTTGGGTTGTGCGGCCATGTGGCGGGATATCAAAGTGAAGGATTTCAAACAGGTCAAGGGCACTGTATTCTAATGGTGTCTGCTCGAGGGTGACGGTGTTACATATATTAAATTATATTTATGGGGAGATGTACTATTTAAATTCCACGGTTTTCACATAGAGACTTGTATCTACGACGTCTACAAGAATATGAACAGATACACCTCATAATGCTGGCAGTATCACAGCAGTCTCTCCCCTCCTCAGCCGTATGTAACTCCTGAACCAAGCCAAACCCATCCAAGCATGTGACAATATATAAAACATGTTGCGATCTCGGACATAAACAACGTCCAGAACCAATAAGCACCCAAAGCACCACGCCTGAGCACCAATTCCATGCGGAACCCGCTCGATCAGGGATAAACACCGCTAGCCGAAGTGAAACATAAAAATCGCGCAGTCTGTAGTCTGGAATATTTCGCCCTAGCCTAGGTTGTTCGCCCATTCCTCTAGACTTGGCATATGCAAGAAGTCGGTTCAACCCGGTGCAGCAGACCCCACGTCTGCTGCACTAGCTCGAAAGCTGGGCCCCGGAGGTTATCGGGACTTAGGGAGCGAACAGGTTACGCTGGAGGAGACCGCTACCTAAAAGGGATAAGACAGTGGTGACAAAGTGGGAGTGATGTTGCTTGGGTTCTGGAGGTCAGAACAAGACTGCAATATGGGCATAGTTACACTCATGGGCCTTGCTTTGCCTCATTGAATATGACGAGGAATTCTCCAGTCGATTGATCTCGAGTCTTGCTCTATCAAGTATACATCGTCGGCATCAGTGCCAGACTTGTCTATATCCAAATAATACATCAAGAATGATAACCACCTCCTCCTCCTTCTCCTCCTTCTACACCGCTATATAAACCCTTCAATCTAACACTGACTCTTAACAGCCACAACTCTAGAAACACCATTCTCAATCCCCATACCAACAGCCTCAGCCTGCACCCACTCAATCCCCCCCTTCACCTTCGCAACCGTCTCAAACCCAGTCTTCCGCACCTCCCCAACTCCCCGGAGGTTATCCCTCGTCAACCCCCCCTCAACCTTCCACAACTGATGCTCCGTCGCCCCATTCCAACTCATATAGACATTGGTCTGATTCCCCTTGCGGTCCACACAAGCAACCACATCCGGCACCGTGTTGGGCGCCCCCACCCACGGAAACTTATACCCGCGGTACGACGCCACGACATTATCCGGCCCAAACTGCGCAGTCAGCACCACGCTGCCATTGGCGCTGTACTCCTTAATCTTGGGGATGGCACCGTAGCCCATCACGCTGTGCCCGTTAGGCAGATGCTGCGTGCTACCCTGGGAGGTGGCGTAGATGGGGTCGGCGGGGTCTTCGAGTTGGCGGACCACGCGCACCTCGCGCGTGAGCTCGTTGATGTCCATGTAGATGCCCTCGGTCGGGTGGGTGCCGTTGGTGACGTCGGAGTTGTCGTTGTCGAAGATGCTGACGAGGAGATGGCCGTGGGCTTCGCGGTGGATGCGCGCGTCGTGCTGGTAGCGGAAGTGGATGCCGTGGGCGAGCTGGAAGTCGCCGCCGTCGGCGCCCTGAAGAGTCCAGTCGACGGAGCCGTCCTTGGCGATCTTGAACAGCGACGAGTAGTAGCGCGACGAGATCAGGTACTGGCCATCGCGGAACTTCTCGACCGAGTTGATGTGGAAGTAGCCGTAGGGGGCGCTGGAGTTGCGGCCCCAGTCCTCGATGGGGTAGAACTGCTGCACGTCCTCGAGCGAGATCTGGTCGACGTGGTCGATGGCGCTCCAGCGGTAGAGGATGGCGTTGGTCTTGATGTCGATCTCGTAGAAGAGCGAGTCGGCGATCCAGCCGTTCTTGGGCCCGCCGACGGCGCTGAGATCCGCCTGCGTGACGTTGTATCCGGTGACCAGCATGGTGTTGTCGGCGGTGATGGTGCTCTCGTGCATGTCCAGCCAGGAGTAGAAGCTGGTGCTGTTGATGGTGCCGAGGGCCTTGTAGTGGTCGTCGGTAACGGTGACGTTGTAGATGCTCTCGTAGTGCTCGTCGAGGATCTGCACCAGCCCGTAGCCCCAGCCAAAGGGCTCGGGGACGCCCAGTCCGTTCCAGTAGGTCAGCACCGGCTTGCCGTCCAGCATCTGCACGCGGAAGTCCTTGACGTCGCCCTCGGGGCTCTGCCACACCAGCTCGTTCTCCTCGGACATCATGAACACGCTGTACTGGTGGGCTTTCCACGACTGGTCGAAGAAGAGGTATCCCGGGGCGGTAGGGCCGGTCTTGGTGATCTTGAGGCTGGGGGGCTCATGGGGGCTGGATTTGAAGCTCTGGTGAGGCCAGGTGTTGTAGGCGGCCGTGGAGAGGCCCAGCATCATAGATGCAGCTGTGGCTGTGAGGAAACGCATCGTGGCGGATTGAATCAATTTCCACTTGGGATATAATTTTGGGATTTCTCAATTCTTCCCAGCTGGCATCGCAGGGCTCTTTGAAGGGGTTTGCTTTTTGAACAAGAAGACCACCTCGGACAACCCGATGTCGGACAGGATCCGCCGTGAGCCATTTCCTCTCTAGTGATGCGCTTTGATTGGGATCATCTGGTCGAGAAACGATAGATTTGTTGTGCTGAACCGGGCTGTTGTCTCTAGCTGTGCAATGCAAACCGCCATCTGATAATGCGTGGGGCAAAAGCAGCTGGGATCAGATAAGATCGACGGTCTGCAGACGTAATTTCAAGTTTTTGCCCTAGTGCCCAGTGGGTAGGCTTCTCCGGTAGGGCCGAAGTTGTTGCAGTGGTGCGATTATCGGGGATTCAAGAGATGTTTTGTTTGTATACGCCCGTCTGTATAACCTCTGAGGGTCTGTCGTGCAATTTAAGAATGCCCATTTTAACATTTTAAGAATGACCCCCTTTCTGGATTACCTCTTGCGCCATCCAAGCCACATTTTCCATCAGATAACTCCTGCCGAGATCTCGTCCTCCGCTCTGGGGGGCGTGAAAATTCTGACGGTTCCAAGACAAATTCCGCATCCTGAGACCCACGCTTGGCAAGCATGGAATCCATCCTGGGTGATTTCATTAATTTCCTCCTTTAGCCCCGTTGGCGTGAGTCATGGGCCTTGGTCTTTCTCTCCCCACTGGCTTTCACTTCGTAAAATTAATCCAACCAAACGGAGGTGCTGTTGACAGGGTCAGACCACCCTCCAAGCAGCTTGGCAGGATTTTGGCTGGTGGCGGGAAAAGGTTTATCAATCAGCGGTGCAGAGTTTTTATCAATCAGATAATCTTGCCGGTGGAACATCTTGGGACGATGACGAGGGGGATGGAGAGGGGGTCCACTTCACTTGTCGGGGATAATTTTCAGGCGCGGTAGACTCGGGTTAGGAAATGAAACTAGTTCATTTATTGTTATTATTGTAGTGGGCTGAATAGATGAAGTTCAAGTCTGTTGATGGTGATGTAACCCTAACCCTCCTATAGTGGCTGACTTCCCCTCACCGACAGAACATGGACAGATGATTGATTGAGTATTCTGATTGTTTTGATTCTTTTAAATGTTTTTATTATTTTACTATTATTTTATTATTATTATTATTATTATTATGACTCTCTAACCATGGATATCCCTCATGTAATCTCGGCTGGAGCGCCAAGTGGATCTCGTATCTCCGCCGCGTATGTTACCGCCGCATACCTGGTATTTCCTGGTATGATCCTGTATTCCTCTGTATTCATACCACTTGAATTTCCCATTAATTATTGTTTTGATGTTTTTATATCTCAGATTCTCAGATGCATCAAGTGCCGTTATCCATAGGAATAGATTATATTTTTAGTGTCTATATCCAACACACTCTCCTAATCTACCGATCATAGCACATTACAACAGAAACAACAACATATATTTACAGCGTCTTGTAGCCTCCCTCTGCCCATTCCTCAAACGTCATCCCCCCGGCTGACGCCGGCATCTTCACCATCAACGGCGCCTGGATATCCTCCTTCAGTTGCGTCACTTCCGGCGTAAACGTGACTCCCTCCTGCAGCGTCTGGAACCCGGTTCGCTCATACAGCGGCACTCCCTCGACCGTCGATTCGAGATAGATGGGCACCTGCAGCTGCTCCGCCGTGTCTAGTCCCCATTGCACCAGATGCTTTCCTACCCCTCGGCCCTGATATTCGGGGTGGACGGCGACCGTATGGCAGTCTAGCATCAGATTACAGTCAGCTAACTTCCTATTCTCATTTTTTGTTCATCAGTAAACACCTACAGATGTGCTTCTTCTCGCCAATCCATTTCTCGCGCTTCTCCCACAGCTGGCCTAAGAACCCCTCGGCGCGCTGGCGCTGAGCACCCTCGAGCCATCCAATCCACGGCTTGATGCGCTCTTCAGCGGTGCGCTCGCGCCAGTAGACCTGCCAGGTCGCCATGCCTGCGATGCGACCTGTTTCCGTGTCTACACACTTGAAGGTATGCTCCATCGTCAACCCCTTCCAGTATTCCAGCGTGCCCTCGGCATGCACCTTGCGGAAGGCTTCATCGTCGAGGTTGGTATCGGGGTAGATGAGGTCGAGAATTAGCTGGCCCTTGAAGGAGGCGAACCAGACATCGTAGATGGCGCGAATATCGGCCAGAGTGGCTGGTAACAATATGAAGCCCATTTTATTTTTTGTTTAATAAGGAGGGGTTAGTAGCTGGGAATAATGAGGGGGAGAATAAGAGCAGTCATCATAATCATAATAATAAAAAAAAATAATCGTCGTCATGGAGGGGCATGAATGAAGCCCTAATCCAAGAATTCAAAATTACCGCCAGCGGATCTGATAAGTTAAACCCACGCGGTTTGTTGCTGCCACGCGCAAGTGGGGATTTACGTAAAGCTGTTGATTTGCTGGAGTGGAACTAGTTGTTTGTATTTATTTATTGTATTTATTCCTTTTTTACATATTGTACTGACAGGTGGAGCTGATTGATAGTGCGTTCCAACGAAGCGGTGCTTCCGAGTCGTCTGCCCCTCGACCCCCCCCGATTGATTTCTTTTCTTCTTCTGCGAGATTCAACTTGTTCAATTTGATTGTTGATTCTTTTCTCTCCTTCTGATCAATTTTCAATTTCCTCTTTCCCTCTGTCTCTCTGTCTCTATACCTATCCCTATCTCTACCTCTACCTCTACCTCTACCTCAATCTCCATCTCTCCATTGTTACCCCAAAATCATGCCTAGCTTAGAAGAAAGACCCCCCTTCAAGGTCCTCGTCGTGGGCGGATCCTACGCCGGCCTCGCCGCAACCCTCAACCTGCTCGATCTGTGCCACGGCCGCAAGAACCGCTTCAACCTCGACCCTGCCGTGACCGCCTCTGGCAAGAAGCTGCCCGTGGAGATCACCATCGTCGACGAGCGCGACGGATACTTCCACATCATCGGCGTGCCCCTGGCGGTCGCCGCCCAGAAGCACGCCGAGTCCTTCTGGACGCGCTATGAGGATATCCCCGCCCTGCAGTGCCCCGAGGTGAGCTGGACGCAGGGCCAGGTTGAGACAGTGGACTGTGAGTCGCGCACCGCCACCATCCGCGGCACGGGCAAGGACGAGGGTACGACCTCGCAGCTGAGCTACGACTATCTGATTGCAGCGTCGGGGTTGAAGCGCGAGTGGCCCAGTGCGCCGAAGTCGTTGATCAGGGAGGAGTATCTGGCTGAGACGAGGGAGTCGGTGGCTACTATTGAGAATGCTTCGGAGGGGGTGGTGGTTATTGGTGGAGGTATATATCTTCCTCTTCCTCTTCTGTTCCTTGCATACATCCACATTCACTGTATACAAAACCAATTCTAACTCCCATCTCTTAAATAGGCGCCGTCGGCATCGAAATCGCCGCCGAGATCAAAATGCTCCACCCGCAAACCAAAGTCAGCCTGGTACACTCGCGCACCAAGCTGCTCTCCTCCGAAGCCCTCCCTGACGAATTCAGCGCCAAAACCCTCGAACTCCTCCAGCACTCCAACGTGGAACTCGTCCTAGGCGCCCGCGTCCACGAAACAACCCCCACAAAGACCCCCTCCGGCGCCACCACCTACACCCTCACGCTGGCCGACGGCCGCTCCCTCACTGCCAGCCACGTCATCAACGCCGTCTCGCGCTTCCACCCGACCTCGTCGTATCTGCCGGCCGCGGCGGTCGACGAGGAAGGCTACGTGCGTATTCACCCGACGCTGGACTTTGCGGGCGAGGTCCCGAACGCGGAGTTCCATTACTGCGCGGGAGATCTGGTGAAGTGGTCTGGGATTAAGCGGGGAGGGGCGGCGATGCATCAGGGGCATTTTGCGGCGGTCAATATTCATCAGAAGATGATGGCCGAGGTGTATGGCACGGAGAAGAAGTTTTCGGAGTTGGTTGAGGTGGCGCCGATGATGGCGTTGGCGCTGGGGGAGACGGCCGTGGGTTATTTCCCGGGGACTGGCTTGTCCGAGGGGGAGGAGGTGAGGAATATGTTCTTTAATGATGATTTGGGATTTACGAGTGAGTCTTTTTTTTCCCCCTTTCTTTCTGCTGATTTGGGGAGGATATGAGTGTGTGCTGACTGAGTCTAGTTTGCTGGAACTGGATGCGTCTGGGAGAACAGACGGCGTAGGATGATGACGATGTGATGTTGGGCTTCTTTACCCTGTAGATAGACTGTTTTTGTTTCTTCTTGTTCTTTTTCTTATTTCTGACTTGTTATTTCTGCTTTCAATTGGGCCACTTGGTTGGTTCTGCGTACATATATCTTATATCTTATAGACTGAATGAACAATTATATTAAGACCTCCCTTGGGAATAGAATAAAAAGTAAAACGCCAAATCCCACTATCAATACATCTATAGTCTATACTAAACCCCCAAAAAGAAACCCAAAAAGGACTACCCATCAATCGCCTGATTCACCGCATTAACGCGATAACTCTCACTGCGCTCAATCAGCTCCGCATGAGTTCCCTGCTCCACACACCTGCCCTCCTCGATCAAGAAGATCACATCCGCCTTGCGAATCGTATACAACCGATGCGCAATCGCAATCACCGTGATCCCCTGCGCCGCCTTCTCCAACCCCTCCTGCAGCAGCCGCTCCGACTCCGCATCCAGCGCACTGGTCGACTCATCCAGCAACAGCAGTCGCGGTTTGCGAATCAGCGCCCTCGCAATCGCCAGCCGCTGCTTCTGCCCACCGGAAAGTCTATCGCCGTTGGGCCCGCAGTGCGTATCGTAGCCCTCCGGCAACTCCATAATCACGTCGTGGATGTTGGCCAGCTTGCACGCCTCTTCTAGCTCGGCGTCGCTGACCGCGTGGCCTGGCTTGGCGCCGAGCGCCAGGTTGAAGCGCACGCTGCCCTCGAACATCACGCTCTTCTGGGGTACGTACGCGATCTCGTTGCGGAAGGTGATATCGCCTCGGGCGACGTCGTGGCCGTTGACTTCTACGTGGCCGGAGTCGGGGGCGTACAGGCGCTCCACGAGCGAGATGATGGTGGATTTGCCGGCGCCGCTGGGGCCGACGAGGGCGGCGAATTGGCCCGGTTGGACGTTGAGGGTGAGGCCGTGGAGGACCTGGCTATCTGGGCGGGCTGGGTAGGTGAACTTGACGTCGTGGAAGGCGACGCTGATGCCCGAGGAGGGTTTCTCGTTCGAGGAGGAAGAAGAAGAGGGGGCATCACCCTCGACGTCATGCTTGGGCTCAATCGGCGCGGACAGCTTCGTCGTCGTGCCCAAATCGAGCAGGTTGAGCAGACGGCGGGTGGCCTGGATGGCGCGCGAGACGTCCGGCGCAAGGGCAAACATCTGCCCCCACAGCTGCGAGCTGACCAGCAGGGCGAGCTGGACGATGAAGAACTGCGTCTGCGTGTAGCGGCCGGCGATGATGTTCTTGGCACCCCACCAGTAGGCCAGGGCGTAGAGGAAGTTGCTGAGCCCGTAGCCGACGGCGAGCCACAGGTTCGCCCAGGCGGACTGCCGGGTGATCTCCTTGAGAGGGCCGCCGAGGGAGCGGCGGTAGGTGGACATGATCTCGTGCTCGAGGGACAGCGACATGACCGTCTTGATGGAGTTGACGGCCTCGACGGTGATGCCGACGGACTTGGCAAACGCCTTCAGATGGCGCTCCTCGAAGCTGGCCAGCGAGGTGACGCGCATCCAGCCGGCGATGAGCAGCAGCGGCACAACAGCAAGACACACGATGGCAATCCGCCACGCCACAATATGCGTCAGCACAATCGCCGCGACCAGGTTGACTAGGATCGACAGGATGGTGCACACGACCGAGCCGGTTAACCCGGCCAAGGCACCGCTGTCCTTGGTGATCAGGGAGAGCAGCATGGAGGGGTTCCGGTCGCCAGACTCGTGCCAGTGCAGGTCCTGCTCGAGGATTGCGCGCAGCGACAGCACGCGCACCTTGTAGATGACGTTCTCAGCCATCCAGCCGAACAGCGACCAGCCGATGAAGTTGGCGAAGAACTCGATGATTGCCAGCACGAAGAACATGAGTCCGAAGAAGTTACCTGCGTGGCGAATCGACTCGGGCTCCTCGCAGCCGCTCAGCTTGCCCACGACGTTGCCGAAGATCACGGCGGAGCCGCAGTATGTGCCGCCAATGACGACGGCTGCGAGTACCGCGATGATCAGCACGAACAGGTAGGGCCGGAACATGGCGCCCAGGGACTTGAAGGTGGCGCCCAGCGGCCGCTGCGACTCGACGGCGGTGGCCTCGGCGGCGTCCTTGGATTTCTTCTGTTTCTTGGTCGTCTTGTCGGGGGTGCCAGCGGTAGGAGCCTTCTCGTGCTGGTCGTCGTCGAGAGCAGGAACCTCGTCGACGGCGGCTAGGTCACTGGCCATCACGCCGGACTTTTCGAGCTGAGGTGCAGGAGCATCACCAGAGGAAGAAGATGTGGTGGAGGCAGGCATATCCGGCTCGCCCCCAGCATTGACATTCAGGTTCTGCAGCCGGACCAGCTCGGCGTAAGCGCCGTCAGCAGCAATGAGCGCCGAATGCGTACCCTGCTCGATCAGCTTGCCCTGGCGCATGACGATGATATTGTCCGCGTTCCTGATGGTGGACAGACGATGTGCGATAGTAATGAGCGTGCGGCCAACAGCAACATTCTCCAGCGCCTGCTGGATGCGCATTTCCGTAGCAGTATCCAAGGCAGCGGTAGCCTCGTCGAGGATCAGAATGCGGGGGTCCTTGACGAGCGCGCGCGCCAGCGAGATACGCTGCTTCTGCCCGCCGCTGATCAGGTTGCCGCTGGAGCCGACCATCGTGGCGAACCCCTCCTTGAGCTTCTCGACAAACCCATTGGCGTCAGCCAGCAGCGCCGCGTTGGTGACTAGCTCGACGACTTCACGGGCGCGGTCGCCGTGAGCCAGCGACGCCTGCACCAGGTCCTGGCCGTTGCGGACGGCCTCGGCGATTTCTGCCAGGGCTGTGCCGGCGAGGATCTCATGTAGGTGGGAATGGTTGGGCGAGTTGACTAGCCCCAGGGCGATATTTTCTAGGATGGAGCGGTCGAGGAGACACGGCTCCTGCTGCACCAGGCTGATGTTGCTGCGTAGCGAGCGGACGTTGATGTCCTTCAGGTCGTGGCCGTCCAACAGCACTGTGCCCTCGTCGGGGTCGTAGAACCGCGCTGCAAGACCAGCCACGGTGGACTTTCCGCTGCCAGAAAGACCGACGATGGCGGTCTGCTGGCCGGCGGGACACACCAGCGACAGGTCCTGGAGGACGGGCTTGTCGGGCCGCGAGGGGAAGCGGAACGAGACATTGCGCAGCTCGACGTGGCCGGTCACTGGGCCGAGGGTCTCGCCGGTGTGCTCGTCGGTGCCGTCGATGGCGCAGGTGTGCTCGATGTCGGCCTCCAGCTTGGTGAATGCGGCGGAGGCGGCGTCAAAGCTCTGTAGGAAGGGGGCGACTTGGCTGAGAATGAGGGAGGCGTCGACGAGGATGAAGATGACGGTGTAGGTGGCGCCGACGGTCATGCCGCTGTCCCCGGACTCGACGGCGTTGGCGATCTTCAGCGAGCCCTGCCAGAAGGCGAGAGCGTTGGCAGAGAAGGCAATGAAGTACAGCAGACCGGCCTGCACGGCGGTGGCAATGCTCTTGCGGATGCCGGCCACTCGGCCAGGGTTGAGGATCTCGATGAACTTGCGCTCGAGGCGGGCGTTGGCGGAGAAGGCATGTACGACGGTGGTGTTGGAGAAGGCCTCCAGGGCGACGGAGGACGCCTTGGACACGGCCTCCAGCGAGCGGATGAAGTACTTCTTCACAAAGTAGCCGCCGGCCAGCGACATGATCAGATAGGCCGGGGTCAGCGAGACTAGCATGCCGGCTAGGCGGGCGTCCTTGATGAAGGCGACGATGTAGGCGGTGACGAAGAAGGCGCAGCTGTTCATGACGATGCCGACTTTCTCGGAGGTGCCCTGCTGCACGGTGGTGATGTCGCCGGTGATGCGCGAGGAGGCCTCACCGGCGGCGAGGTTGTCGAAGAAGGCGGCGTCCTGGCGAAGTAGCGACTGGAAGTATTTCTCGCGCAGCCGCTGGGCAAGTCGCTCGCCGGTCAGGTTCCAGGCCACGATGTAGATGTAGATCAGCACCAGGTAGGCAATGCCGATGTACACGATCAGCAGCACCTTCTGGTTGATCTGGTCCTGGTAGAAGCCGCCGTTGGAGGAGTCGGCGTTACAGGTGGACGAGTTCATGTCGTCGACCAGTTGGCCGAAGACGATGCTCATGATGGGAAAGGGAACGCCAGAGGCGATGGCAGAGACGACGCCGATGCAGAGGAGGAGAATATCAGAGCGACTGGGGCTGCCATAGACCAGCAGGCGAAGGAAAGTGGTCATTCGTCGCATCATCTAGAGGAGCTGTCAGTTCTACACTCACTCAACAATCATTCATTTATTCAGTATATTCAATTTCCACGCAGTCACTCCTTTCCACTTACACTCTGCTGCTCTTTTTCTTTGGCCGCGGCGTCCGAAGACGCTGGTGATGCTGCGGCCATAATGAACGAGAGAAGGGGGTATAGGGTCTCTGCAGTCGAAAAGCAGAGATAGACAGAACTCAGAAGGGGAGAAGAAGGGGGGAAGATAATAAAGCAAAAATCAATCGAAGATTTACAGTCGTTGCAGATCTCCACCTGTTAGTTTGTGTTAGACTGGCTTGGAAGTTCTGCTGCCTCTGGTTAACTCCGACTTGTTCCTCCCGTGCAGACGGATTCAGCCGACGTCGGAGAGCAATTCTGGGCGAGACAGTGGGTTCGCTGGATGTTATCAGATCCGAGGGATTTCTTCTATTTTTCTATTATTTTTTTATTTGCATCATAAGCGAGGGAGGGCCAGCCAAGAGTCTTGACTGCTTCTCTGGGTTAGACGAAGTGGATTAGGGCTGTGGAGATGGTAACGCATCGTTTGGGTAAGTTACCGGTATTGGTCATGACCTGCAGAAATCTATATTGTTTATTATCTGATTCTGATCTGATTCTTACATTAAATTAGTGCGGAATACTAGGAAATAAACAGTGGGTTTGGATCATTGGCATTTGTCACCGGAAAGTTTTCTCCAGTCATGACGCCCAACTGATTGATAGTCAATTATTTAACCCTAATCAATCCTAGACTGGAAAGACTGGAACTGATTGATTATTATTATCTCCTCCATCTCCGAACCGGACCTGATCTGATCTGATCCCCTCCGTGGTATTTCTTCACAGGCTGGTGTGAACCTGCTATAACTACACTTCTATTGCCACTTCTCTCTTTCTTCTGTCTGTTTCATACTATTCTTCCTACTAATTCTTGTGATACCCCTCCCCTCCTTCCCCCCCCGCCATCATGGGCGAATATATTCCTAGCCCCGCCGACTTGCCCCTCCATAGCACCAATGTGGACTGGTCCGACAGTGTGGCCCTGCTGCCTCCGTCGCAGAGTCGCGCAGAGCAGGAGAACCTGCTGGTCTTGGCCTGGGTGCTGCTGCTCTATCGCGGGACGGTGCAGAGCGAAGAAGGCGGCTTTGCCTGGGGCTCGACGAGCGTGAAAGACGCCGCGCCAATCACACAGGGTGGCCTGGTCTCTGCAGTGGCCGGGACAGATACAGATATCCTGACGAATGCGTTGGACGCCATTCGTACCATGCGTCAAGAGTCCAGCGATGTTGAGGAGTCTCTACTACTACTGAATGCGGCTCCCACCGCCGAAGTGAGTGAACATCTCTAGAGATAGAAACACTCCCCAATGCAGCTCCAAACTAATTCCCCCGTCTCTGCAGTGGACCTTTGCTCTCGAAATCAAACTCTCACAAAACAACCTCTATCTCCGCCAACATCCTCGTTCTCCCTCCGCCAGCCAGCCGGTTGGTCGCGTCCTCCCAGATGTCTTCGCCGACATCCTCACCGCCGTCATCGCCTCCCTCAACCAACCCATAGGCCAGGCAGTGCGCATTGGCAAGCGGGAGCTGGCGGCAATCTGGAAATGGAACCAGACACTTCCCCCCGCCATCGACCGCTGTGTCCAGGACATGATCTCCGAAAACGCTCAGCGCCAACCACACCGACCCGCCGTGGTCTCCTGGGACGGCGAGATGACATACGCCGAGCTAGACGCACGTTCCACACGCCTGGCACATCGACTGCTCGACCTGGGCCTGACCGTGGGCCAACCAGTGCCCCTGTGCTTTGAGAAGTCCATGTGGACCATCGTCGGTGTCCTGGCCGTGCTGAAGGCCGGCGGTGCCCTCGTGCTGACCGACCCCAGCCAGCCGGAGGGACGCCTGCGCACCATTGCGACAGAAGTCAACGCCCACATCATCCTCACCTCGGTCGAGCAGACCGACCTCGGCCAACGCGTCGTGCCCTCTGGCCACCAGATCGTCGTCGGCCCCGCCCTCATAGCGGAAGACATGCACCCCCTGCCGACGGCATCCCTGCCCGTCGTCCCCATGTCCTCGCCGTGCTACATCCAGTTCACCTCCGGCAGTACCGGCAAGCCCAAGGGGGTGGTCATCTCGCACTCCAACTACACCAGCGGTGCGGTTCCCCGTGCCGCCGCCGTCGGCTACAACGAGCACTCGCGCGTGCTCGACTTCCCGTCCTATGCCTTCGACGTCAGTGTCGACTGCATGCTGTGTACGCTGGCACGGTCCGGCTGCATCTGTGTGCCCTCCGAGGACAGCCGCGTCAACGACCTGAGCGGCGCCATCCGCAGCATGAACGTCAACATGGCGCATATGACCCCGTCCGTGGCGCGTGTGCTGGACGCCGACATCATGCCCTCCCTGGAAGTGCTGGGTCTCGGCGGCGAGGCCATCACCGCCAGCGATGCCGCCGACTGGGGGCGCAAGACGCATATTATCATTGCCTACGGGCCGTCGGAATGCACTGTCGGGTGTACGATTAACAACGACATCCCGCTGGACCGTCCGTACACTAGCATCGGACTCGGGGTGGGTGGCTGCTCGTGGGTCGTCGACCCGGCGGATCACAACCGTCTGACGCCGGTGGGGGCTGTCGGCGAGCTGCTCGTCGAGGGGCCCATTGTGGGCGACGGGTATCTGAACGAGCCGGAGAAGACGAAGGCCGTCTTCATTGAGGATCCCGAGTGGTTGGTCGCTGGTGGAGGCGACGCTCCAGGCCGCAAGGGCCGTCTGTACAAGACCGGTGACCTCGTGCGGTATGATCCCGATGCCTCCAGCGCGGTCGTCTTCATCGGACGGGCCGATCAGCAGGTGAAGCTGCGCGGCCAGCGTGTCGAGCTGGGGGAGATCGAGCATCATGTGCGCAACCATCTCCCGGCCGGCGCCAATGTCGCTGCCGAAGTCATCGCTCCCGGGGGCAAGAAGAGCGACTCGATTCTGGTGGTGTTTGTCGCCGAGCAGAAGAGCGAGGGCACCGGCACCTCCTGCGAGATCGTCTCGTTCTCCAAGGACTTCCAGAAAGTCATCGGCGGCATCGACGAGGCCATTGGCGACGATCTGCCGCGGTATATGATCCCCGCCGCGTATATCCCCCTCGACCAGATGCCGCTCCTGGTGTCGCTGAAGACGGACCGCAAGCAACTGCGCGCCCTCGGAAACAGCCTCACCCGCCGTCGTCTGGCAGAGCTGAAGATCTCCAACGTCGAGAAGACGCCGCCCACCACCGCCATGGAGAAGAAGCTGCATGCGCTCTGGGTCCAGCTGTTCGGCGACGCCACGGACATCGGCGTGCAGGACCACTTCTTCAGCCTCGGCGGCGACTCCCTCAAGGCCATGAAGCTGGTTGCGGCGGCTCGCGAGCAAGGCCTGGCGCTGCGAGTCACTGATATCTTCCGCTATCCCGCCCTGGGGCAACTGGCGCAGACCATGACCGAGATCCAGACCGACGACAACCAGGACATCGCTCCCTTCTCCATGCTCCCAGCCGGCTGGGAGCCCAGCGCCGCCCGCGAGGAAACCGCCGCGCTGTGCGGCCTCGATGCCTCCGTCGTGGAGGACATCTACCCTTGCACCCCGTTGCAGGAGGCCCTGATGGCCCTGTCCGCCAAGGTGGCCGACGCCTACACCGCACAGCGTGTCGTCGAGCTGCCCGACACCGAGACACGCTCGCGATTGCGCTCCGCCTTCGAGACCGTCAGCAAGGACTGCGCCATCCTGCGCACACGCATCGTGCAAGTGCCCCGTCGCGGCCTCATGCAGGTCGTGCTCAATACTAACACCCCCTGGACCGACAGCGCCAGCCTCGCCGACTTCCTCGCGCACGACACCGCCGACATCATGGGGCTGGGCACCTCGCTGGCCCGACTGGCCGACGTCCACGACACAACCACCGGCAAGCACCACATCGTGCTAAGCATCCACCACGCGCTGTACGACGGCTGGTCCATGCCGCTGGTCATCGACCGCGTAAACCGCGCATATCGCGCCGAGAGCATCCCCTCGCCCGCCCCCTTCAAGAGCTTCATCCACTGGCTGGGCCAGAACGACCGCCGCGCCAACGAGGCCTACTGGGCTGACCAGCTCGCCGGCGCCACCGCGCTCCAGTTCCCCGTCCAGCCGTACAAGGGCTACCAGGCGCGCGCAGACTCGCTGCTCGAGCACTACGTGCAGCTGCCGAAGACTTCCACCGGCTCGACGACCAGTATGGCGACCGCCATCCGCGGCGCATGGGCGCTGCTGGCTTCGCAGTACACCGCCACCGAGGATGTCGTGCTGGGCGAGACGCTCACGGGCCGCAACGCCCCTGTTGCTGCAGTCGAAGGCATCGAGGGCCCCATGATCACCACCGTGCCGGTGCGCGTGCGCATTGACCCGTCTGCCTCGGCCGCCGAGTTCCTGGAGCAGATCCACGAGCAGATGGTGCATCGCATCTCGCACGAGCACACCGGGCTGCAGCACATTCGCCGCCTCAACTCGGATGCCCGCGAGGCCTGTGAGCTGCGCACCGGGATTGTCATCCATCCCACCGTCGACGAGGAGCAGGCGGTGGATCTTGCGCGCGACCCGGCGACGGGCTTCATGCCGACGAGCGAGGCCGAGGCCGCCCGCGAGGCCCTCAAGTTCAACTCGTACTCACTGATGCTGGTGTTCACCGTCGACCCCAACGGGTTCCTCGTCATGGCCAGTTTCGACTCCAAGACCGTCGACAGCCCGCAGATGGACCGCGCGCTGCGCCACTTCGACCGGCTGGTGCAGCTGATTCTGGCGGATCCGTCCCAGCGCGTGCAGGATATCGTGAACGCTGCCAGGGAGGGCGACGTCGCGGAGCAGCAGAGATTGGCTGCGATTGCCCCGGCTAGTCTGCCTGTGGACGGGGCCTACGTCGACGCTGCGGCGGCGTGGATCGTCGATCCTACCGATCATGAGCTGCTGGTCCCTGCTGGGGGTGTGGGTGAGCTTCTCGTCCAACGTGCGACTGCATCAGACGCCTACCCTGACCTGGTGGCTACCCCCAGCTGGCTGGAAGCGTCGTCGATGCCGTGCTACACAACCAACCAGCTGGCCAAATGCACCACCGACGGCCAGGTCATCATTGTGCGGCGCAAGGATGAGCAGACGGTCAACCGCCCTGGTGCACACAACCGCAAGCAACCGCACGACCAGAGCCTCGTGGCCGCCACCCCCAAGCAGCAGACGCTGCAGCAGACCTGGGCGCAGGTTCTGGACATCCCCGCGGCGGAGATCCTCCTCAGCGACGACTTCTTCGACCTCGGCGGCGACTCCATCCGCGCCATGAAGCTGGTCTCGGAGGCGCGCATGGACGGGCTGAAGCTGACCGTGACGACCGTCTTCGACCATCGCCAGCTGTTCGACATGGCCGCCCACGCCGAGGAGATCCAGGTCGCCACGAAGTCTACTGCCGTCCCCAGCTACACCCCCTTCAGCACGCTGGACAACCAGCCCGATCTCACCTCCTTCCTGGACACCGCCATCCGGCCCTCCCTGTCCAACCCCAGCTGGAACATCACCGACGTCTACCCCACGCGCCCCCTGCAAGAAATCGCCGTCAACGCCACCGTCTCGCTCCCTCGCTTCTCCGTCCGCTACGAGCTCTTCTACATGAACACCGCCGTCGACCGCCGCAAGCTCTTTGCCAGCTGCGCAGCCCTGGTTGCCAGGAACGAGATCCTGCGCACCGTCTTCGTCACCCACAACTCCACCTCCTACGCCGCCGTCCTCGCCGACCATCCCTGCCCGATCGTCGAGTACGACATCGACGGCACCACCGACCTCGAAACCTTCAGCCGGCAGGTCTGCGACGTCGACGTGCAATCGCGTATCCCCCTCGGCTCCCCCTTCGTCAAGTTCTTCTTCGTCCACCACGCCGCCGGCAACAGCAGCCTTATCCTCCGCATCTCCCACGCCCAGTACGACGAGATCTGCCTGCCCATTCTGCTACAGCAGCTGTCGGCGCTGTACGAGGACCGTCCTGTGCCGCAGGGACTCCCCTTTGCACCATTTGTTGCCCATACCCTGCGAGACGCGATCCCGGCCAGCGTGCCCTACTGGCAAGACCTCCTCCGTGGCTCGGCTATGTCGATGCTTCAGCCGGAAGTCCCCGCCGACCCGACTGCCCACTTTGCGCTGTTCAAGGAGGTGAGCATTGCGGCCCGGCCCCGCGATGTCACCGTCGCGACGCTCCCCACTGCGGCGTGGGCGATGTGTCTTGCGCGCCGGCTGGGGAAGAACGACGTCGTCTTCGGCGAAGTCGTCAGCGGCCGGAATACAGAGATGCCCAACGCAGATGCCGTCGTGGGGCCGTGTTGGCAGTATGTGCCGGTGCGCGTGCAGTTTCAGCCGCAGTGGACCGGAAGGGATCTGCTGCGGTTTGTGCAGAGGCAGCATCTGGCTAGTGCGCGGTTTGAGGGTATGGCGTTGAAGGAGATCGTGGAGCAGTGTACGGACTGGCCGGAGACGGTGGATTGGTTCGATACGGTCGTGCATCAGGACGTCGAGCATGTTGAGGATCTGTCGTTTATGGCGGCTAGCAGTCGGATGCAGACGGTGTATCCGCATTTTGAGCCGTTGCGTGAGATTAAGGTGCAGGCGTTTCCCCGGGGGGATATGTTGGGCATTGAGATTGTGACGGTGGAGTCGTGGAAGGAGTTGGCTGGCGAGTTGTTGGAGGAGATGCTGGCGGCGGTGGCGCATTTGGTGAATCGGGGGGAGGAGATTGTAGGGTTGTAGTTTATTTTGTGTGTTTATATTATGTGTTTCTAATATGGTTGTTTATATAGATAGTTGATCTTATTGTTTCCCCCTGTTAACGACGTGGATATATATTTTATCCCTCTCTGTGTGCTGTGTTTCTATCTCTTGTTTCTCTCTATACTCTCTATACTCTCTATACTCTCTATACTCTCTATACTCTCTATACTCTCTATACTCTCTATACTCTCTATACTCTCCATTCTCTATCATATTCTCTGCAACAGGAAATATCGAACTATCTCTAACTACGATATTATCCTAGTCACAAGTGAACTACGTAATGTCCCACTCACTCCTCCATCTCGACACGAGAACAAAACCCACAGACCAACAATATCAATCAGATAATCTCCGGTATTTTTGGTTCCGACTTTCTCCCAGCCTGCGTGGCCGCAACAGTGGATCTCTGTGCCATTAACAGCCTGGCTAGTGCGTCTTCAGTGTGTCTGTCCCACTGATTTAGCGCATTCCTGCTACTTTAGCGTCTTGGCTGGCCGATGCCGGCACTTTCTGGTGGGTTTTATCAGATCATCAGATTATCTGGCCCAAGTCAACAACTTGTGTGTAAACAAGCCGGTGTATTCCTAGACCCACCCCCCTTGATCGGTTTTTTTTTTCAGACCATGTCAGGCAGTTGGCGTCCGAGTATGCTATTTGCTCCTGCTAACGGGGACTAGCTATGGCGCCGCTGTATTCCGAGTAGTGTGGTGGACACTAGCTATGCGTGGTTTTATTCATTCTTGCTTTTTTCTTTTTTTTTTTCGAACTAGCAAATTAATTCCCTTTCTTTTAAATTGCCTCTGCATCTCTGCCAAGTATTTAGGGCTTGCCATGCCTGCTTTTACTGTCCTTTTCCCCCCATTCGAGTCCATACCAAGACCTTCCAAGCACGCGGATCTCATCCCTCGCCCCTTGGCAAGTCTCACATTATGCGGTTTCGATTCCCCCATCTCAAGCCCGACGAGGTGCCGGTGCATGAAGATGTTCATGTCTCCGACAACGAGGCCTCCCGGGCTGAGCATGGCGAAAAGACCGGCTACACCAACGAGCACAGCTCGGAGGACGACGCCAGCGATGTGGTCAACCCCGAATACCAGCATGGTGTGCAGAGTGCGCAGGCCATGACCCAGGTCTGGACCACCAAGCATCTGGTTGCAGCATATGTGGTGTGAGTATAGTATCTTCTCTAGTTATCTTCTAAATGCATGGCTAATTCAAGACGTCCCTCCTGGCAGCATCTGGATCATCCACTTCATCATGGCCTTCGCCTCCGGGGTCATCAGCACCCTAACACCCTATGTCACCAGTGCCTTCGCGCAACACTCTCTCACAGCAACCACGACGATCCTCTCCAGTCTCATCGCCGGCTTGGTCAAGCTCCCCTATGCCAAGTTGATCGACATCTGGGGCCGGCCGCAGGGCTTCGCGCTGATGGTCGGCTGCATGACGCTCGGGCTGATCATGATGGCCGCCTGCAACGGCGTGCAGCTGTACTGCGCCGCCCAGGTGTTCTACCAGATCGGCTTCAACGGCATCTCGTTCACCATGACCATCTTCATCGCCGATACCTCGGCGCTGAAGCGCCGGGCCTTCTGGATCGGCTTTGTCTCGTCGCCCTACATCGCCACTGTCTGGGCCTACGGGCCCGCCACCTCGCGCATCATGGAGACTATCGGCATGCGCTGGGGTTTCGGCATCTGGGCCATCGTCATGCCTGTCGTGTCGGCCCCGTTGTTCTGGCTGTTTTGGTATAACCAGCGCAAGGCCGACAAGATGGGTCTCATCCCGCATAAGCAGAGTAACCGGACCTTCGCCCAGTCGGTCTGGTACTACATCATTGAGTTTGATGTCGCCGGCATCCTCATCCTGGCCACCGGTCTGGCTCTCTTCCTCCTCTCCTTCAGCCTCTACGCCAACCAGCCCGGCACCTGGCGCTCGCCGCTGATCATCTGCTTCCTGATCTTTGGCGGCCTGCTCATCATCGCCTTCGGTTTCTACGAGGCCTACCTCGCCCCCGTCACGTTCATCCCCTGGGCGCTGCTCAAGGACCGCACCGTCTTCTTCACCTACACCATGGCCGCCAGTCTGTACATCGCCTGGTACATGTGGGACAGCTACTTCTACAGCCTGCTGATCGTGGTGTTCCGCCAGTCCGTCACCAACGCGACCTACCTGACGAATATCTACACCATCGGTTCGTCGTTCTGGTCCGTCGTGCTCGGCATCCTCATTATCTACTGGGGCCGGCTGAAGTGGTACGCCTTCGGCTTTGGGGTCCCCATCACCATCCTCGGCGTCGGCCTGATGATCCACTTCCGCGAGGCCGGCGTCAACATCGGCTACATCGTCATGTGTCTGATCTTTATTGCCTTTGGCGGCGGCACCCTCGTGATCTGTGAGCAGATGACCGTCATGGCTGTGTCGTCGCAGCAGCACATCCCTGCGGTGTTGGCCATGGAGGCCATGATCACTAGTATTGGTAGCTCGGTGGGGTCGACCATCGCCTCTGCCATGTGGCAGGGCATCTTCCCCAAGAAGCTGGCGGAGTATCTGCCGGCGGATGCGATGCCGGATCTGACGAAGATCTATGGCAGTTTGGTCGTGCAGTCGTCGTATGCGGATGGCTCCGAGGCGCGGATCGCCATCGACCGCTCTTATAGCGAGACGCAGCGGCTGATGTTGATTGCTGCGACTTGTTTGTATCTGATCACTTGGGCGTCGGTGGCGATGTGGAGGGATATCAACGTCAAGGGGATGAAGCAGGTCAAGGGGCGTGTTTTGTAGAGTTGTTTGGGTGTGCAGTTGTTATAAATAGTTCTACTTAATGGGGATGTGTTGTTGGTTCGACATTAGAATTAGTTGATGTTCATGTTTATACAAAATGTCTGTTCTGTTGCTTCTCCATCGGATTCCTCGTCTAAGCCCTAGTCTAGCTACATTGAGAACGGATCCTCCGCCTCGTTTTGGGACAAGCAGCGAATATTGACATAATGATAAAGTAATAAATATAGCATCTTCTCCCCTCACCTGTTCCCCTCATCTGAAGACTCCATCAATCAACAACTCATCATGGCTGGAATTGCTCTCCTCGGCGCAGGCCTCTTTGCCCAAGAAGGTCAGTATACAACAAACACATCTACACATTTATTTATATACATCTACATCTCATCTACACTCCCATCTCACCTTGCTATATCCACTAACCAACAAGAATATAGCCCACCTCCCCGCCCTCCTCGAACACAACGCCAACCTCCTCGCCATCTACTCCCGGTCGACCACCTCCGCGCAATCCCTCCTCTCCAAAGTCAACAACAACAACCTCAACCTCACCATCTACGCCGACGACCACCCCACACACACCCTCGATGCCCTCCTCGCCCGCCCCGACATCACCGCCGTGGTGATCGCCCTCCCCATCACCGCCCAACCCGCCATCGTCCGCAAATGCCTCCTCGCCGGCAAACACGTCCTCTGCGAAAAGCCCCTGGCGAAGGACACCGCCACCGCCCGCGCCCTCATCAAGGACTACGAAACCCAGTACCAGCCGCGGGGCCAGCTCTTCGCCATCGCCGAGCAATTCCGCCACGACCGCGCCTTCACCCGCGCCCGCGACCTGGTGCAGACACATCTGCGCGGAAAGGTCGCGCATGTCCACGCCCGCATGTGGGGACATATCGACCCCGTCGACAAGAACCAGTGGTATGAGACGGAGTGGCGCAAGACCCCCGCGTACCAGGGGGGGTTTGTGCTGGATGGCGGGGTGCATTTTATCGCGTTGGTGCGGTATGTGTCTGGGTTGGAGGTCGTGCGGACGGCGAGCTTGACGGCGCAGGTGTATGAGTTTTTGCCGCCGTTGGATACGGTGAATGCGGCGCTGAGCTTTGGGAATGGCGCGGCTGGGTCGGTGAGTATCTCGTTTGCGTCGGTGAAGAGGGCGTTCGAGTTTGTGTTTGTGGGGGAGGATGGGTGTGTGATTGTTGAGGGGGCGGGGGTTGAGGGGTCGAGTCGGGTGGTTTGCGAGGGGAAGGAGGGGGAAGTTGTTTTGGAGGAGGTTATTGAGGGGAACGGCGTTAGTGAGGAAGTGAGGGCGTTTTTGGAGTCGGTGGAGAAGGGGAAGTTGGATGAGAGGTTGGCGGCTGGGGAGGCGTTTGCCGATTTGGCGGTGGTGCAGAGCTTGTGTGAGGGAGGGGGTGTGGTGGAGACATTGTAGTGTTTTTTTTTTATGTGATGGTATGTGTTTATTAGGGTATATGAAGGGATGTGGGATGAGGCGGTTTCTGTTGCGGGAGATGTCTGTATAGGTGCATTTTGTGGTGGTGAGATTCGGTAGCCCTAAGTTGGTCCAGATACACCCACCAAGTCACTCTGCTGATGCTTTCTTAATGAACAATTTGCCTACCTGCAGCATCATGCATTAAATTCACCAGTCGTTCCTGATTAGAACAAATACAGCTGTCTGTCCCCCCACCATGCAGGATCGTCTTGCCGGCTGCAACTAATTCGTTGCTAGCGTCATCCGCCAATGAACACCACAGACAGCTCTCTAGGGCTTCTTAGTTGCAGCGACTCGACAGGACTACACTACCAGACGGAGGGGTAAAAAGAATCCGCCCCAGGGTGATTGGAAATCATTAGTTGTTCTTCTCCTATCCTCGAGAGATATCTCCAAGCCATGACTACCTCCACCACCGTCCTGATTGTGGGTGCAGGTGAGCGTCCTTCATAGACAGGACAGGAAACCTACTAACCACCCTGTTTAGGGCCAACGGGCCTCGCATTGGCGCATGGGTTAAAAAAAGTCCGTAGGGAACTGTTGATTCTGCTCTATGCTTGCCATTCACAGTTGACATCTCTCCCCAAACTAGGCCGGCATCTCTAGCATCGTCCTAGAGAAATACCCCAGCCTGACCGTCCCGCGAGACTGGAACATGGGCCTGCACTGGGGCGCCGAATCCCTCCGGGCTGTCATCAGCGACAGCCTCTGGGCGCGCATCCAGTCCTGCCAGGTCGATCCCAGCCAGCCCACCGCCGAGATCGACCACCTAAACATGCTCAACGGACAGACCGGCGAGCTGCTGACTGCCATCCCAGCCAACTACTTCTATCGAATCCGTCGCAGCAACCTCCGACATCTCCTAGCCCCCGGGGTGGACATCCGCTACAACACCCAACTCCAGTCAACCGAATACTCCCCCGACGGCCACCATGTTACAGCCCTGCTGGACAACGGCCAGAAAATCACCGCGCATCTCATCGTCGGCGCAGATGGCGCCCGGTCCAAAACCCGACAAGCCCTCCTCGGCCCCGAGGCCGGCTTGGACCGCCAACTCCCCTACTGCGCGACCTTCATGCAGGCCCGCTACACCGCCGACCAAGCCCGGTTCCTGCGCGACTTCCACCCCCTGTTCCTGGCGGCGATCAGTCCCGCCGGCTACTTCTCGTTCTTCGGCATGCACGATGTCGAGGACCCATCGCGTCCGGAGACGTGGACGTTCTTCTCGTATATCTCGTGGTTTGCGCCGCCCGAAGAGCGAGACCGAATGGCCAACTGGTCCAATGCGCAGCGGCTGCAGCAGGTGAAGGAGTTGTCGAAGGCGTTCACCGATCCGTGGCGAAGCGCGTTCGAATGGCTCCCGGATGATCAGCAGGTGTGGTCGGTCAATCTGACGTATTTCGATCCGCGGGAGCCTGGTCACCGCTGGGATAATCATGAAGGGCGGATAACGCTGGCGGGGGATGCCGCTCATGCCATGACGTATCAACGGGGACAGGGGATGAACCATTCGATGACGGATGCTGCAAGGCTGGCGGAGGCTATCGGGGGGTTTGTGTCAGGGGAAATGTCGCAGTCGGAGGCCATTTCGGGGTATGAGACTGAGATGATCGAGCGAGCTGGCGCTGAGGCTGCGTTGTCTGCGGTCAATACGGAAATGGTGCATGATTGGCAAAAGGTGATGGCGTCTCCGGTGTTTACGTCGGGGTTGAAACGAACCAACGGTGGATGAGTCGACTATCTGAGCTATCAGGTTTATACCTTCATGGAGCTGTAGCTCCACTATGTGGTTTCAAGGGGAAATCATAGAACCTTTGCTATCCTCTTCAGGCGGTAGACTAAATTGAATCATCTTCACGGCGTTAGCTGTAACCCCAACTGTAACAACCATGCAATGATCCTCTCCAGGATCGGATGCAACGCCATCCCTGAAACACCCGTTCAGGAACTGCATGTAACATCATCCCATTGAACCTGAATCCTGGTGGAGATGCCCGATGGATCGCGTTGCCGATCTCTCAAACACCCCGAATCGCCGTTTCAGCTTGATGAGCTGGTGCTCAATCTGAATAGAGCTGGGCTCGAGATTTGTAGCAGCTGGATGTTCCTGTTAATAAAGAATGAGGAGAATGCAGTCTCGGATTTATATCCCAACGGTTTTGCACATTCCTGCCCCTTTCTTCTCGCAATAACCATAACAAAATAAATAAATAGATAAATACTTCAGCTTGCACCAACTCCAACTCCAACAAGGCCCTATTCCCTCTCCCAATCCATCTCCCAATCGCAAAACAAAATGAAGCTCCTCCTCACAACCAGCGCCCTCCTCCCTCTAACCTCCGCCCTCGTCGGCCTGGAGTGGAAAGTCTCCAACGTCCCCTCCACCGGCCTAACGGACATCACATTCCCCATGTCCATCGCCAACGCCCCCCACAAAACCGGCTTCTACTTCGCCCAACAGTTCGCCTTCGAAGGCGTCTCCGACATCGGCTACACCGGGCTGCAGCCCCGTCCCGACGAAAACGGCGCCAGCATCGTCCACGCCGTGTTCTCCAGCTTCATCGCCGGGTCCACGAGCTCAGACGAGAACTGCAGCGACGGCGCAGACGGTGGCGCCGGCGTGAGTTGTGCCGTCGAATTCCCGGCGTCCTACGCGCCGCTGTATCATCTTGTCGTCGAGAATACGGCCGGCACCACCTGGACGGGCACGTTGGTGGATACGGTCACGAAGAATGCCACCCATATCGGCACGTATACTCTGCCGGATGGAACGGGTGGGATCAAGGACTACCAGCTGGGGTTTGTGGAGTATTATCCGTGGAACTCGGGGAGTCATACTTGTGATGAGCTGCCGTATACGAATTCCAGCTTTGGGGCGCCGACTTCCACGGTGGAGGGGACGGAGGGTAGTCTGGGGAAGCCGTATGAATATGGGGATTGTGATGGGAAGGTGGATTTTGTGGTGGATGGGGATGAGCTGGAGTGGGTGGTTGAGGTGGGATTTTGATTTGTCTCGTTTAATTGATATGTCGTAGTCATTGGGATGAGATAGTTATTGATATACGCATCTTCACGATCGACTTCCTGTTACATCTAGGATAATACGATCTTGTACTTGTGATTAGTCTGCGATCTTCGAGCATGGGATATCGGAGTCAGAAGAATATAAAAAGAGTTTGTGTCGACACAGAATGATTTGTTGATAACATACACAATTTGGCCTCGTTCCTAGCATCAGGATGTACCTGCAGGTGTTTGATTGACAAAGAAAGAAAGAAAGAAAGAAAAGAAAGGAAAAACATGTAGACATCCCGATTCATCATCCAAATCCTCTTCATCTCCCCGTTCTAGATAACCCAGGCCCGTTCCCTACCACCCAACCAAGGCCGTGATTGATTTGTTGTGCCCTAGTGTCTTGAAGACTACAGACTCGAAGTCAAAAACAATGCGATGTTAACAAAGTTAGCAGGATGTAATGTAATTTGAGTATAGCAGGTCCACATACTGTCTTATAATGCGATGTATGTCGATTCCCTGGCCCAACCCTACCACCCAACCGGGACCAGTTGTCTGTCGATGTCGCTGTCGATGTCGATGTCGTATGAATCGGTCGGTCGGTCGATCGGTTGTTATTCGTTCGTCGTTCGTTCGTTCGCTTATTTGTTCGCTCGTCGGTTCGCTCGTCGCTCAGTCATTCGATCGTTCGTTCGGCCATTCCATTTATTCGCTCGGTCGTTATCTCGGTCGTTCGTTCGCATGTCCATCCGTCCATTTCGTCCGTCAGTTGTCGATAACAATCCCTCACCAAACCTCCAAACCTGACCTCCTCTCTTGCTTCCCTGTCGAATATCGTTCCATAAACAGCTGTTGTTGTAACCACTGAAACCGGGGTATCTAGATAGTCAGCTGACCCAGGCAAAAAAAGAAAATTATACTTATCCCAGGCCCATCCCAACCACCCAACCAGGGCTGAGATTTGCTGGATTTGTCGAATAGGATCGATATCGTTGTCCATGTCGTTTCGTCGTTTCCCATGTTGATTCGCTTGTCGTTGTGCCTGTTAATATCCGTCCTGTTATTGTCCATATCCATCTCCATATCCATCTCCATATCCATATACTGGTCGATGTCGTTTCCCATATTGTTATCCATGTCGCTTTCCTTCTTGGCGTCCTTGTTGTTGTCCATATCTATATCCGTATCCATATTCATATCCCTGTTGTCGAAGTCGAAGTCGAAGTCGAGGTCGTCCCAGGCCCATCCCAGCCACCCAACCGGGGCCCTTTGTTGCTGTTGTGATCGATGTTGTTGTCCATCTACTTTTCCATATCGTTTTCCATGTCGAAATCGTCCCAAGCCCATCCTAACCACCCTGTCAGGACCTGGACGATAAATAGTCAACAACGGAAAGAAGAGAAAAGAAAGAAAGGAAGAGATGGAAGAGATGGGAGGGGAGGGAAGAAAGGAAAGAAAAAACGCCAACCCATGCAAAAGTGAATATCATGCACGCCTTATTCGCCAAGCTGTGCAAAATTGGAAAAAAAAACAAACAAGATTACCAAAGTCAGTGAACAGTGAATGTCCCAGGCCCAACCCAACCACCCAACCAAGGCCAGGAAAAGGAAAGTGAAAGAAAAAGAAAGGTGTGCAACAAATCAACTGCACAGTATAAACAACCACAAGACGCCCAACTTTCAAGTCTGCTCGTACGAGTTTCCTTCGAAAGTCAACTATACAACCACTCAAGAACAGGCCCGTAGCCCCGAGGTGTTGTATAGTTCCCACCCACCAGGAAGATTGGTGGCACACCCTCTTCACCGGTTATCCTTCCTCCAACCCGTCTCAGCCCGGCGTACAATGGAAACCCCAGACACTCCCCGGAATATGGAAAAATCAACAAAGGAAACAAATAGACTGTACTGCGTCGCAGTTATGTACATGGCTGAGCCCCCCTCCCTCCCTCCTTGGGCTCGAGCAACTATGTGCATGTTGAGGACCTGGCCGACATTAGGCTAGATCAAACAAGATGCGATTGTAGATGTGATTATAGATGTCATTATAGATGTGATTATAGATGTCATTATAGACGTCATTATAGATATCATTATAGATACCATTATAGATGTCATTGTAGATGTCATTGTATATGTCATTATAGATGTCATTATAGATGTCATTATAGATGTCATTATAGATGTCATTATAGATGTCATTATAGATGTCATTATAGATGTCATTATAGATCAAACAAAGATATCATATGAGGTATATCCAGTGAATGCATGTTGACCAAGATGAAGTATAACATAAGAAATGATTCAAGCCCAAGATGATGTCATGTTTTGTCTTACATGCATGTGTAGATGAGTGAAGATGGTGAAGGATGAATAGCTATATCACCTTGGTGAGTGAACTAGGCAGCCATGGATGACGTCGTAACTTCGTAACTTCGTGGAGGTAGATGCATACGTAGATGGATGCATAGATGAATAAGTAGATGAATGAATAGATGGATGAAGATAGATGGATAAGCAGATAGATAAGCAGGATAAGAAAATGGATAAGGAAATGGATGAGCTAATAGATGAGCAGAAATGGAGAGAGTTGGAAGAAGGAAAGATTGAAGTGGCCGCGAACAGGGGATCGAGGGGGATTTTATAGCCGTTGGGGAGCTGTTGGGGGACAGGCAAACATGACAAGATGTGGAAAGAACATCCAGGAACGTTGGAGCCTTCGAATCTTATTCCATTACAAAGTTCAACGCTCATATCTGATCATTGGCAGTTGACAGTGAGCTCGAAAGTTTCTGAGGTCATCACGAGACGTCGAAAGGCTCGGAATATCGAGATCAGAAACCCTAATGTAGGTTGACAAGAAGAGACTGCTCCAGCTGATGCCTAATATACCACTAAATTATGACAACGGACCTTTGAGTTCATCCTATGGTGGTTCGGTCTCAACGGCATCATGAGCTTAATCTTTATCTAACGGTGATTGCCTCATCCATGTAACGGCAGCGAGAATTCCTATTTGTCCACGAGAAGCTACCCCTTCTTTCCTTTCCATGGTCACGTCTCCCAGGCACCACTGCATCTGACTCGCTGGAATCCAAACGAGGCTGAAGATAGTTTGGGGATCGGCAGAGACTGTTCTGCATACACCATCGTCATTATTTGCGGCCAATGGTATCGTCAACGACAGGGGGAGCCTATTCTAATCGATCTCAGTCAGTGGTGTCTACCTAGATGGAATCTACCTCATAATATCGTCACATATCTTATCCTAGGGCAAACGAGGCTAGCCATAGTGGATTCGTGGAGACGCGCGATGATCCTCATTTCTCGCTCGGAAAATCCGAGAATGCCCCTCTGTCGTAAACAACTGTAGAACCAGCGCAGTGGCGGTCGATCTGATAGAGAAATGGAGATAGTAGTGGCATGGAATTGCCGACGTATGGGCCTGTAGAATGTAGCTATGCGTAGTGGTATAAGAATCGGTCTTGCAAACAGGATCTCACCCTCGTGGCTGCCCAATATACGTGAGAACCAAGATGAATCTCCTCCATCTATCCCTACTACTTCTCCCACTGGCAACCGCCCAATCCCTCTCTGACCTCTACGTCTCGCAAGCTCCCTCCTCGCCACGACCCTATGTGGTGCCTCACTATGCCAACTCGCACGCCGTCACCATCGGCAGTCAACTGTACCGCTTCACGGTGACGGGGCCGTCGTCCGGCTATGCCTTCACGCTGATGAGCACCAACGCGCCTTCGAGCGGCAGTCTCGGCGTGCTGCCCCATCTCCATCAGGCGCACTACGAAAACTTCTTCAACTTCAAGGGCCGCTTCCAGCTCTGGGCCCAGCACGGCGACGGCGAACAACACGCCCGTCTACTCACCCAGGGCGACTATGGATCCGTCCCGCGGAATACCACGCATACCTTCCAGATCCTCGATCCCGATACCGAGATGGTGGGGGTGATTTCTCCCGGTGGATTCGAGTACGCCTACTTCCTATCCATCTAAGTTATACCTGCTATGTAGCTAACCAACTTCCCAGGGACCTCTTCTACACCCTAGGCCAGAACTACACCTCCGCCACAAACACGCCCTACGTCCCACAAGCCACCAACGACACCTCCTCCTCCACCGGGCCCTCCCCCAACGACATCTCCGGCCTCGAAAGCTTCGACGTCTACGCCCAGCTTGACTTCGCCCCCCGCCGCGACCTAGCCAACGGATCCGCCCCGGCCCCCACAACCACCGGCTGGCACACCGACGCGGCGACCCTCGGCCAGCCGGGCGAGCCGTACTTCGTCGCCAACAACTACGGGCCGAAGTACCTCAACTCGGCGCACGGGGCGTATCAGATCGTGCAGCCGCTGGTCACGAATACGCAGTCGCAGGATACGAACTTCACGCTGTCGACGATCATCATGGGCCGGCCGCGGGGTGGGGATGATTCCGTGGCGCCGACGTGGAAGGCGCCCGGGGCGGCGGCGTTCGAGGTTCTCGAGGGGGCTGTGATGGTGCGTATCGGGGATTATCCCGTGGCGAGGTTGGAGATGGGGGATGTTGCGTTTATCCCGGGGGAGGTGGAGTACCAGTATTGGACTGAGGGGGCGTATGCGAAGGTCTTGTATGTGAGTAGTGGGAAGGAGGGGGTGGATCAGCGATTGATTGCCGGGGGGACGCATTGGGAGTTTCCGACTTTTCCGAGATATTAGAATATTGAATTATCCTGTCGGGGAGTATCGGAGATTGTGAACAACAGGCCCCATGATTCATTCATTCATGTCGATATGCGGGGAGGTTTCTTGGCTGATCTATTAATTAATAATTAAATTAATAATGTAGACTCTGATACTGTACATGTGAAGCGGCAACATTTGCCCTTTGGACTCCGCTGAACTCTCCAATCTCCCGCAGTCGTAGAGATATCCATTCCCGCTCACTCGGTGTGGTCGCATAAGCAGTGCCGGCAACGAAAAGCGGCCATATCAGGTCCATGCAGCGACCGGCTCTGACCAGATCTTTGCTGCGTTGCTGATCTCCAGAGCCACTGCGGAAACTCGGGACGCTAGAGCAGATGCTGCTAATGCTGTCTCTAATGGCGGCATAGGAAGCGATAAGCGTGCTATTATATGACAATGACGATGGAGTGATGAACGAAGAATTTCGCATGGTCTCGTAACGCTGTGATATGACGCGATGAAGAGCTTTGTGGAGAATTATACGAGAACAGCAGTATACGTTGTAGGTTTTGACCATGGGGAGGCTAAGATGGAGGTAGTTCTCTTGGAATATCGCCCCTTCTGCAGTCTTGAATTCGTTCTTATGCAACGCAGACCATGTCTGTAGAGCCTCGTCAATAGAGAATGTTTCTGAAATATATCGTGAGAGATCTCCCTCGAAGGAGCTGTGGCTGGCGGACGATACGAGGGAGCAGATCTGGACGACAATCTCTGCCAAGTCTCCTGAGGGCTTCTCCAAGTCTGTTTCAACTTTTCGAGCCTGAACCACCCACTTGGCCATTATACTTGGCACGGTGGTTTGTCGCTGGAGACAGCTGATAAGCTACAGTATGTTAGAAACCCCGGTTTCCCTGGATAGAGAGATGGTCTTACGATATCATCGCGCAGTTGCAGGAAGATCTTCCTCCCTAGTGGGCTTTCTAGCTGATCCATGTTCCATAGATGTACTAAAGCTAGCTCGCCTCCTTCGTGTTTGTTCCAAGATATCAGATCATTACCATCACAAGTCACTGTCTGGTAAAGAGTTAGCCACATATTACAAATATCTGCAAAACATGTCAACTGACTTCGAATACGTTGAGGAGCATAACAGTGACAAGGATTTCATAGGACACTGTGTGGCTATTACTCGCCAGTGCCAAATTGATCTCACGAAGCACAGATGAATAGTTTTCATATGCTGCATGTTTAAGGTGCGGCCCATAATTCAGGTTAGCCAAGCTTGCCATGCCCACAGCATCAACAGCATTGGATAAGTACCCTGATACCGGTGCCTGAGAGTATATCGTTTGAAAACAACTCATTTGGCCATGAGACAGCGGACTATAGTCCAAGATGTAGTGGTGGATAAAGAACTGCCGGGGCTGATCTCTGAGTGGCAAAGAGAGAGGGTACATGAGGCTAGGCGCTGATCGTTCCAGGTAAGAGTGGGTTAGAATCTGCGGTCTCTTGCTAGAGGGTTTCGACGCTGTCTGGGCTGCGGTATCAGTGGCTTGGGCGAGGCCAGCTTTGTGCATCACCTGTGCGCTCTCATCCTGGATCAGAAGGGCACGGAGATCACGAAATCCAGTACACTTGGCGCCCGCCCTGAGACATTGTCCACACGACGGTTTGGACAAGTCACACTAATCCGGAAATCCCCAGTTAGAACTAGAACAACGGGTGACATGGTGATCAGCGCAACAGACGTACTCTTCGTCTTTTGAGTCTGCACTCTAAGCAGGCCTTACTTGGTCTCCCACGATAGACCATACCGACATCGGGGACTTGCGAATGCGTATGCCCAAGATGGACTGGAATACATAGGACAGGGCTAAAAGAGAGAATGGATCCAGACTTGGGCTTCAAACAGAATAGCAGATTATTAATCAGCACTTTTTCATGCATGTCGAACTGCATTCCCTTTTAGGAAAAGCCTGTCTTCTGGGTCAATGGATAATAACCAATAATAACAGCAGACTGACATCACTGATACTCCACTCTTTCCCCTTCCGGAGTTATATGTCGATGTGGGGAATCACCATGATGAAGCATCATTTCGAGCTGCATGCTAAATCTAGTATACAATTCAATGTGTCTTGCATGGAAATGAGGCAATCAACCTAGTAACTCAGTAATTCGGAGCTATAAAAGCATGTCAAGAGTCCATCTCTTTCCTCGCCTTCGAAGAAAGTTGGATTCTCTCTCTTAAGGCAGCCCCTAACAGCATATTCGCTATGAGTACAACCCTTACAAAGGTTTTTGTGTCAGGAGCCACTGGCCATCAAGGCGGCGCCACTGCTCGTCACCTTCTAGACGCCGGGGTCCAAGTGCATGCTCTCGTTCGAGACCCATCATCGAACTCTGCTTCCGGTCTTGCAGCTCGGGGGGCACGATTATTCCCCGGGGATTTCAACGATCCAACATCTCTGAAGGCAGCGATCTCCGGGACGAATGCCGTCTTTCTCAATGTGTCGCCCAATCCGCTGGATCCCGCCCTCGAAGTCAACCATGCGAAGAATATCATCGACGCGGCCACTGACTCTGGCTCGGTCTCGACTATCGTCTATTCCAGCGTGACAATGACCGGAAAGCACGAGATTTTTCCAAGCTGGGGGCCGGAGTACCCTCTCGCATGGTACTGGGAGAACAAAGCGCAGATCGAAACGATGGTGCGGAATGCCGGGTTCAAACACTGGACTATCTTACGGCCAGCCTTTCTGATGCATAACTACCACCTTCCGACTGCGTCCTACATGTTCCCTGAATTGGCCACAAAGGAGGTTTTCTTGTCAGCCTACGAACCTGATAGCAAGATGACTATCCTCGATCCGGACGACGTTGGGAAATTTGCCGCCGCGGCTATCTTGGAGCCGGTTCGCTTCAACGGACATGAGATTGACTTGGGTGTGGAGTCTCTGACCCCAGCTGAAATCGCGAAGGAGCTGAGTCTGGCGAGTGGGAAGGAGATCACCGTGAAGTTCATGTCTCGGGATGAGGCAGAGCGCCGCGCCCCGACGGATCCGAGACTCTGGGCTCATCTGTGGACGAACGAGGTTGGGTATCACGTTGATTTCAAGAAGGTGGGACAGTATGGGATTGGATTGACTCGCTTTTCGCAGTATCTGAAGAATCATCGGGATGCTGTTCTACAGACTTTCCAGTAAGGTCGGAGGGAGAATAATAGAGTAAAGAAAAATAACCACCGTGAATGTCGATCATCGTTGCCCGCATTCTCTTTAGTGACAATCTATCTATTAGTTTCTCCTTATTAAAATAATAAAAATAAAAATAAAAACTATCAAATAACGGATACTCAATTAATTAATCTGTTATAATCATCATACTATTGTGGATATCAGAACTTGAGATTCGGGGTATTTTGAAAGTTAAAAATTTTGGATACTCAAATCGATTCAGTTGGAAGAGAATTAATCCAAAGAAGTATAACAGAAGAGTCTCCGCGTCAGACCTTCTCCAGACCACGAACCAGTCCCACGAAAAAGCATCTGTTGGGGCAATCAGTCTGGATGAGTATTTTTCTATTTATAACACGGATGCAGTGGCTCCCCTGCATGAGACCCAGGCAGAAACAGTGTGATAGCGGCAGGCGAGGTGCAGTAGTCAGCTTGAGAAGAAGGATGATCATCACTCAAACAATTTACTAACTGAAAACTAAAATTCATCGGTGCTATTGAAATGAATTTAGTCTCATTGGCGCCCCCGAAGATCCTTGGAAAGTCCACAGAATTAGGGTTAGTGATAGTCCCCCTCGCCGACGTCATGATATTTTTGAATTCCGCAAATAACAGCTGACTCTGGCCGAGATTTATCCGTCTGATTGAAACAGGGAGTGATGATCGGTCGGAGTCCGCGAAACATCCCTGGCATCAAACCCGATATTGTGTCTCGCATTCGTTTCCGATCCGATTGGGACGCAAGGGATTGCGGTGGAAGACGCCGAAACACCAAAGAAGAGAGAAAGAAAAACGGAAGAAGAAGAAAAAGAAGAAAACAGGCTCGAAGGAAAATCGTACCATTGGAATATGGACGCCAATAAAAGCCAGAATTCCGGGGAATGGATCATCGTGGCCCCCCTGCCAAGATATGAAGCCATGTCCGCGTTAATAATCGTCAGGCTCTGGACCAGCTACTATTACCAACCACCAGTCACCTCCCTCCGATTACTTTTTTTTTTCCCTTTCCCACCTGCCTGATTCTGATGCTGACTCTTTGGCCAAGACTGGATCTGCTTGTATCCGCGAACGAATGGGAGGATGCGCCGCGTCTGATCTCCCTGCGTCGCTGTCCCACCGTGGATGCATTATGCTTCTGATTAGGCACCTAATGAGGTATTCTGGTATCACCTCTGCAGACAAATAAGATTCGCCTGTCCAGACCCGGTGCATCTCATAAGCAGCAGGGGCGGAGATACTCGCTCGTTGGTGGCTCTATGACGGGGGCTCTAATTCCATTAATTAAACATATTTTTTTTTGTTTCTTTCTTCTTCTGCTCATTGCAGCCTGCATTAGTTCGGTTATATAAGGAGGGGAGCCGGTTCCCGCTCTTTTCATGTGAGAGCAGTTTCTGTGTTTGTAGTCGGATCAATTGGTGAGTGCCTCCTTCCCTCCTCTCCAATGACGCATTTTGATATCCCCCTTCCCCCCCTCCCCCTTTCCTCCCCTTGGCCTTGGATAGTCTCTCTCTCATACTCATTTCACATCCACAAGTAGATTTAAAGTGAAACAAAAAAAGACCATGCGTGCCCTTTCTCTTCTCGGCCTCATTGGCACAGCCAATGCGGTCTGTCCGTATATGGCGGGCAACACCATGGAACGTCGCGATGACGACGACGCCACTGCAGCCACAGAGGAATTCCTATCCCAGTATTATCTGGAGGACAAGGACGTCTACATGACCTCAGACGTCGGCGGTCCTATTGCGGATCAGAACAGTCTCTCGGCCGGAGAGCGTGGTCCTACCCTGCTGGAGGATTTCATCTTCCGCCAGAAGATCCAGCGGTTCGATCATGAGCGTGTATGTACCTGATTGAGCTTCAGTCCATACTTTTTTACTGAGTGATAATGTACAGGTCCCCGAGCGTGCTGTCCATGCTCGCGGCACCGGCGCCCACGGTGTCTTCACCTCATATGGCGACTTCTCCAACATCACGGCGGCTTCGTTCCTGAGCGCGCCGGGTAAACAGACTCCCATGTTTACGCGGTTCTCGACAGTCGCCGGCAGTCGTGGCAGCACTGAACTTGCTCGGGATGTGCACGGGTTTGCTACTCGGTTCTATACCGATGAGGGGAATTTCGGTATGTGCCTATCCCCAGCTCCATCTATCCAGACACACCCAATCTCACTCCAACAGACATCGTCGGCAACAACATCCCCGTATTCTTCATCCAGGACGCCATCCTCTTCCCCGATCTGATCCACGCCGTCAAGCCCCGTGGTGACAACGAGATCCCCCAGGCGGCCACGGCCCACGACTCGGCCTGGGATTTCTTCAGCCAGCAGCCCAGCACCATGCACACCCTCTTCTGGGCCATGTCCGGCCACGGCATCCCGCGCTCGTTCCGTCATGTCGACGGCTTCGGCGTGCACACCTTCCGCTTCGTCACGGAAGATGGCGCCTCTAAGCTCGTCAAGTTCCACTGGAAGTCGCTGACTGGCAAGGCCAGTCTCGTCTGGGAAGAAGCGCAACAGGTGTCTGGCAAGAACCCCGATTTCATGCGCCAGGACCTGTTCGAGTCCATTGAGAACGGCCGTTTCCCAGAGTGGGAGGTACGAGTTAACCCCTCTCGATAACCCTCACACCTGATGCTAATACCAGGAACAATACAGCTCGGCGTCCAGATCATGGAAGAAGAAGACCAGCTGCGCTTCGGCTTCGACCTCTTCGATCCCACGAAGATCGTCCCCGAAGAGCTCGTGCCGGTGACTCCGCTGGGCAAGATGACGCTCAACCGCAATCCGCGCAACTATTTTGCCGAGACGGAGCAGGTGATGGTATACAGCCCTAACTGCCTCTCCCTTTTTCCACTATCCCATATCTCCTCTCTCTAACCAATCCACAGTTTCAACCCGGCCACATCGTCCGCGGTGTCGACTTCACCGAAGACCCTCTCCTCCAAGGCCGACTCTACTCCTACCTCGACACGCAACTCAACCGCCACAACGGCCCCAACTTCGAGCAGCTGCCCATCAACCAGCCTCGCACCGCCATCCACAACAACAACCGCGACGGCGCCGGCCAGATGTTCATCCCCCTAAACCCCAACGCCTACACCCCCAACACCCCCAACCAGGGCTCCCCCAAACAGGCCAACCAAACCGCCGGCAAGGGCTTCTTCACCACCCCGTCGCGCACCCCCTCCGGCCCGCTCCTCCGCGCCGTCAGCCCAACCTTCGCCGACGTCTGGTCCCAGCCCCGCCTGTTCTACAACTCGCTTCTCCCGGCGGAGCAGCAGTTCGTCATCGACGCCATGCGCTTCGAAAGCTCCATGCTGAAAAGCGACGTCGTCCGCTCCAACGTCCTCGTCCAGCTGAACCGCATCGACCACAACCTGGCCCAGCGGGTTGCTCAGGCCCTCGCCATGGAAGCTCCGCAGCCTGATCCGACTTTCTACCATTCCAACAAGAGCAGCAACCTCGGTGCGTTTGGCCACCCGCTACAGCGTCTCGACGGCCTGAAGGTCGCCGTGTTGGCGTCCGTGGATGCCCCCGCCTCCGTCGCCGCGGGCAAGGACCTCGCCTCCCAGCTGGCGGGGAAGAACGTCGACGTCGTCGTCGTGGCGCAGACGCTCGCGGACGGCGTCAACCAGACGTATTCCGGCTCGGACGCGATTCAGTTCGATGCGATTGTCGTGGCCGCCGGGGCGGAGCGGTTGTTTGCCCCTGCGTCGGTCACGGGCGGTTCGTCTGGTAACTCGTCCAGCAGTGGGGGTGGCAGCTCGCTGTTTCCTGCGGGGCGTCCGTTGCAGATTCTGCTCGACGGGTATCGGTTTGGGAAGCCCGTCGCGGCTCTGGGCAGTGGGAGTGTCGCGTTGAAGAATGTGGGCATTTCGATGTCGCGCGATGGGGTTTATTCGGCGGATTCGGTGACGGGCGAGTTTGTGTCTGGGCTGACAGATGGGTTGACGACGTTTAAGTTCTTGGATCGGTTTGCGGTGGATCAGTAGATTCGGTTGGCTGGAGCTGTTTTCTTTTTCTTTCCTGTGTATCTTATTATTTTCGTTGGAGGGGAGTGGGTGCTAATAGGAGGTAGTAGATATTGTACAAAGCCTCATCGTCATCAGCAGCATCAATCCACCAGACTTACTTGATTATCTACTTATGTAGTTATACTTTATAACTACATATGATCATCGAAATTACGAGCTGCAGATATCACATTATAAATGAATAATTACTCACACCACCCCCCGTCTCATAAACCCCCGTTCAAGCGCACCATGACCCCTCCGCAACCCCATCTCCATATTCCTTCTTCTTCTCGGCGGCGTCTGCATCTGCGCCTTATCTGTTGTCGTCAGAATCGCCCATTCAGCCACGGTGGCGCCCACATCCTCCTCGGCTACCCCGTCAAGAGCCTGATTCCCCGAGATGAGCAAAGTAGCGAACCGCGCCGAACGCACCGGCTCATCCAACTGAACGTCCGTCGTGTTCCCAACCGGAATAACCACACGGTTATAGTCCGTCGTGTTCGGGGAGTACGGCATCGACTGCGCGACATGGGGCAGGGTGGTGATGACACGGTAGGAGGCCGGATGCGCCTCGGCGGGGACATCGAAGGGCTCGTCGTGGAAGATCACCGTCACTGTGCGAGGCGGGGACTGCGACCAGTCGAAGTGGAAGCCGGCGATGGAGTCGTCGTTGGGAGGATTGTTATTATCGACGCCGGCCAACGTCACGGTGATGGAGCTCATGTTCGAGGAGACGGGCTGCCAGCGCGTCGAGGTGGCCCCGTCCACGGCCGAGATGGGGAACTGGCCTGGCACGTAGCCATCGGGCGAGTAGACGGGCTGGCACTGGCCGATGTTTCCGGGGATGGTGGCGACGCGGCCGGACTGGCGGTTGGGGATGGCGAGCGGGGTGCCGTCCGGGTGCAGGCGGTAGGAGGTGATGTTGGCTGGGTCTTCGCCGACGTGGACGAGGATGGAGATGTTGGCGAAGTGATGGTCTGCGGAGGCGAGGGGGCCGGCGATGGAGGCCGGGGTGCGCGCGATGGTGGTGTGGGTGGCGTTGGCGCTGGCGGAGAGCGGCCATCCCCGCCAGTAGAAGGTGCGGTAGCGGATGTAAGGGATCTGGGGCGGTGGGTTGGGGTTCAGATGCAGGATGTCGTCGGGCAGCAGACGCAGGCCCAGGTAGCCGAACAGGGCGACCTGGTTGGCGCCGCCGTGGCCGGTGAGGAAGGGGAAGGCTGGATGTGTGCCGCCGTTGACGGTGGCATTGTCGATCATCTGTTCGGACAGCTGGAAGAAGGGTCCGCGCATGTATGGATCGTACGAGGTCTGGTGGTAGGTGAAGGCCGAGCAGCCTGAGGGGGACAGCTCGCTGGCGACGATGGAGAAGATGGCCCACGTCATGGCTGGTCCGTCCGGGGATTGTTTGTTGGCGTACTGCGCCGGATGATATTAGAGTAGAGCCAGAGTCAGGGACGGACAGAATAGAATACTCACGTAGTCCAGGTCGTTGAGGGCATTCTGCCCCGTGTAGTTGTCGTAGACCAGCGGGTACGTGACGAGCACGACGTCGGCCTGCTTGACGACGGCGGTGCCGTTCATGGACGTGTACTCGAGCGTGACGCCGTTCTCGCGGAGCACTAGCACGTTGTCGGAGATGGACGCCCAGGTGTCGTTGGGCTCGAAGCCGAAGTCGTCGCGGAAGGTGTTGGCATAGTCGAGCGTCTCGGCGATCATGGGCATGGTGAAGCCGCCGGCGTCGACGTGGTTAGCGTATTCATCCTATATCAGTTGGTCAGGTCTTTGCAATTGCTTGTAGAGAGAGGCCAGGATGGAGACGCATACCGGGTCGGTCATGTTTGTCAGGGTCCAGGACGAGCCGTTGCGCTCGACGAGGTCGCCGTACAGCGTGGCGATCGAGTCGTAGATGGGGAACAGCTCCTTGCGGAACTGCTCAGTATCGCCGCTGGTGACCCACTGGTAGATCATCGACAGCCCGATGTCGCCGTTGAGATGGTACTGGTAGTCCCAGCAGGGCCCGCTGGCAGTGCAGTTGCCGAAGCGGCCGCTGGTCCAGGGATAGATGGCCGCCGACGGCTGGAAGCGGGTCTGGTTCTTGGAGCTGGCGTCTTTGGAGTCGATGTTCGCCAGGGCCTGGCCGTATTTGGCGACGCGGTAGTTGGTGACGGCCTGGGCAGCCTCGGGATGCGATGCCACAAGGCCCGGCTGCATCCAGACGTCGGCGTCCCAGAAGATGAGGCCGGCGTAGGAATCCGAGGTGAGGCCACCGACGGCGATGCTCTGCGAGTTGACTGGCGCGTTGGCCACGGCGGCGAGGGCATTGTGGCCCACGGTGTTCTGCAGCAGGTAGTACGTGTTGGCGACGGCGATCACGGCGGACTGGACCACATGTTCGTCGTCCGGCAGGCGGCCTGTCTGGGGGTCTGTGAAGCGGTCCACCGACTGGTCGTTCATGATGCTCGCCCATTCGGCCGCATGAGCACGCAGGGACTGCACATATCCCGCCTTCTGAGCCGCTTGTGCGGCGTCTTTGGCCGTCTGCTGCGGGTCTGCAAAGGCATCGGTCGACGCGCCGCCGACATACTTGGTGATGCGGACCGTCTCGTTGGCGACAAACCGGACGGGGACGGCCTGGGCGACGGACGAGTCGTTGCCGCTGACGTATGGCTTGTCGGTGACGAGGGCGCCAGACGCCAGGTCGACGTGGCTCGACGCGGTCAGATTGGCGTAGATATACGCGGTGACATTCGTGATGCCCCAGGGACGCACCGCCGAGAAGATGGCGCGGTCGTCCTGTCCAGACTCCACGAAGTCGCTGCGCACGGCCGAGTAGCCATCGAGGACGTTGACGATGGTGGCCTCTGCGCTCTGCGACGGCGTGACCTCCATATTCACGACGGCCTGCGTGATGTTCAGCTTGTTGGCGAACATCCGGTACGTGACCGCGTACGATCCCTTGTCCCCCGACGAAGGCGTCCAGGTATACGACCAGGACAGCACGCCCGCCTTAAAGTCGTACATCGACCAGAAGTCGCTGATGGTGCGGTTGTCGACGGTCGAATCCAGATACGTGTCGTTGCCCAGGTCGAGGATCAGGCCACTCCAGTGGGGGACGCCGCTGATGACGCTGTCGCCGCCATACTGATACAACCAGGGGAAGTTGGTGCTGTTCGTCGTCGGCTGCGAATCGTAGAAGCCGGCGATGGTCGCAAACGACTGGCGTCGGCTGAACAGCGGCCAGCCACTGACGAGGTCGCCCACGTCCTCGCGGTCGACTTCGAAGAAAGGCCCGACGCTGGCCACGTTGATGCCCAGGTACCCATTGGCCACGGAGCCGCGCGACTGGTAGCGGCCCTGCTCCAGGGTTGTCGTGGTCAGCAGCCAGTTATCGTCATCCCAGGCGACGCCGTCGAACCGCGTGCTATACACGTTGCTCGAGTTGGCCACCGCCCGGGGGAGGTTCTTGCTCGCATGTCGGTTGACGGCGTTGGCAACGCGGCCATTCCAGGGGGTGTTAAGGGCCACCGCACCGTGGAGAACAAGCCACAACGTCGCAAGTATCTGAAGGTGGTTAGATGGAGGTCGACGATGGTTCAACAAGACACGGGACTCACGATAGGCTTCATGTTGGAAGATTTTAGGCAGGAGAACGGACGAACTGGCTTGACTACGAGTCAATAAATAAGAATCCCCGATGGTCAATGCTCTCTCTCGTATCCCAGACCGGCAGGGGAATGCAGATCACCCCGAGGGAATTTAGTTTCTTCACCAAATGAGTCTTCCTTTTTCTTGATTGTTGATCGATTCCCTCTTTTCCATGGAAGACGCAGCCACAACCGCAAAGCAGGAAATTCACCCAGTGAAGAACAAGGACGGGTGGAGTTTCGCTGCCCAAATTCTGTTAAACTTTGCGGCCGTCAATCTTAATCAACGGACGAAGCCTCTTGCATCATCGATTGATCTCGATGTGGGGAAGTGGGGGGGGGGATCTGACTAACTGATGACGGTGATGGTGGCACGTCACTTGCGATGAGGCTATCCAGGAATGCAGCAAGGGATGAGGATTGAATTTTAAGAATGAGAGGAATTATATAGATTGTTTGTTATATATTGTTAGATGAATTTCACGCCAGACAGGCTACTTAGGGTTAGTTACACCTTCTCTCTGTACTACAACAACAACAACAACAACAACAACAACAACAAAGCCAACTATGCAAAGACCATATCTCGCCGTCGCATTCTATCGGCCAACCGGACATTCAGACCGTCAAGGCTATTGTGGCCAGGACTCCCGAGGACAACGAGACTCTGGAATGGGACTGTCAGGAGTACGTGTTGGACATCAGGAAGCTATTCTAGAGGACGCTAGTGGACGCGGAGGAGGATTACCAGGAAGTCCAAGAGATGCTGAAGACGAGACGAGGGCCGATGGTTTAGTTCAGGGTGTTTAATTCATTCATCATATCATATCATATCATAGCATAGCATATCATCATCTTCTTCTTCCTCGGCAGCCCCTCCCGACACTCGGTCTGCCCAGCCGATATCCCCCCCAATTGACATCATAACCTCATCCAGCACCTTCTGCATGATTCGCCGCAGTTTAGACTTCACTCCCTGTCTCTCAAATGAGCGGGGTTTCCTCCGTTTGGTTGGTTCATGAGCGTAGTCATCTTCTGCGACAGACAACATTACCATCCCAACCGTCTCCACGCCTCTTCCCTCAAAGCACTGGCCGTATCATGCGTCCTCTCCACCGCCGACTGGTTCTCAACTGCCCTCCGCAGCAGGAAATGCAAACATTCCTCCGTCGACCCCCAAGCCAAGCATTTAAACACCCCCGGCTTCTCCATCTCTCCTCCACGCCCTTCCTCATTCTGCGCCAGCAGACTACAACTCACCTCATCAGCCATCCCTTGCAGCTGCCCCATCTCCACCGGAATAGTAGGCAAGTGGTTGTCCCGCCGATGCCGCGACAGCGCATACGCCTTCCGCACGGTTTCGGCGTTGTGCGAGGCAACGAACAGACGCACGTCCGGGAACGACGACCCCCCACGCAGAGGGAACTCGCGCGTCAGCAGACTCTGCACGATATGGTCGTAGTTGCGATCGGTGTCGGGCTTGGTGTCGTGGATGCGGGACCGGATGTCGTGTGCGATATACGCCCCGCGCACCAGCTTGATTCCTAGGCTCCAGCCCTCATTGGCGGCAAGGGTGAGATGGCGCTGCACATTCGCTGTCGAGGCTTTCAGGTACGCCTGGATGGTGTTGTAGACGACTACGTTGCCGGCGCGGTTGAACTGCCGCATCAGGTCGATGGTCCACGCGTCGATGGCGGGTTGGAACACTTGCTGCTCGGCGTCGATCCAGAGACGGGACTTCTGCGCTGCAGTGGCTTGGCAGATCTCGTTGATGGCCTGTTGGATCAGGGGTGGTGGGCTGGGGTCGCCTCGTCGGAGGGCTTCGACGGCTGCTGGGCCGGCGCCGGTGAATCTGCAAGTGGATTTAGAAATGCGTATATTAGGAGATAAGAAGAGGAGGAGGAAGGGAGGGCAACTGACTTGATCCCGAGGTAGTCTCCCTCGTCGATCATCTTCAACGTGCGTAGATTGCCCTGCTTCCATTCCTCGATGGCTCGCTCTTCGACGACTTGCTGTTGGTTGGCCTGGGGCACTTGGCCATCCAGGTCGTCGGGGTCGACTTTGGCCACGGATTCGCGGCCATACCCGAGGATCACGCCTTTAAATCCCAGCCCCTTCATGTACTTGACGGTGCTTCGGACCTCGTTCTCGTTCACTCCGGCACAGAAGTGGTTGTAGATCGTAGCGCGGAGGAGATGGTTCATGAGCGGGTTTCGTGCTGGGCTGAGCAGCATGGATTTCGACTCCACCACGTATTTCATCACGGACAGACAGGGCTGCAGGAGTGGTGACGCCATGATAGACGTAAACACGAGCGACTTCACCAGCGTTCTGGTCGGCATCACTGCCAGCGGCGCATGTCTAGGTGACGACGGCGCAGGTGCTGCGGCCAGCAGTGTAGCAGGGTGCGTAGACGACGATGTAGATGCGTGACGCAGGGGCAAGGAACCGACAATATACGCAAGATGCCCAGGCCGGCGAGGCCAGATCCTCTGTGGTTGCATGTTGCAGGGCTGTAGTGGACGGAATGGCTGGTGCTGTCTTCCTTCCGGTCTCTATTTATCTTACCTCCATCTCCCAACGACGTGAGGGGCTGTTTCCCTCCTACAACAGGATGCAGAGGTCCATGTCCGGGTCTACAACCGATTGGTTTATCATCGGAATGATTGATTGCTCTGGATCTGCCGTGTCTGCTGCTATCTCTAGATGATGCGCTGATGGCCTCGGTTTCGCCTCCCGCTGCTCGGGGCCGCATTCCGCAGGGATTCCCAGTTGGATATCAGTCTAGTGGAACCTAGGCGCAGATGCGGCGGTCAGAATGAGATGGTCGACTATAACGATTAGGGTTGGGTTCCTCTTACTGGGGTTGTTGTCGTGTGTATTGTGTCCGTCAGTCGGCGGAAGTCAGGATATAAAATCAGCCATCCAGGTTGTCTAACTCAAGTATTTATATTCTCGTCTAGATCTAGTCAGTAAAGCAGTCAGTCAGTTAGTCAATCTATCGAATCTATTTCCCCTTCCTCAAATGCTCCGTCCCATTCACCAACCCATCCGCAAACGCCGCCCTCACCCTCTCCCTCTCCAGCGTCATCAACGACTGAATCGTACACCCTCGCGGCGACGAGATACTCTCCCTCAACACCGCCGGATGGGCCCCATCCTCCAGCAACGCCGCCATACCAGCAAGCACCTGCGTCACCATCTCCAGCGCCTCCGACCTCCGAATCCCCAGCACCACACTCCCATCCAACAGCCCATCCAGCGGCATCGTAAACATCGCCATCGACGCCCCGGCCACCATGCCGCCCGCATCGAACAACTCCGGCCCCAGATACTTGACCGCGCCGATCTGCTCAAACATCCACGTTAACAGCTCCGCCCGCTCCGCTGACAGCGACGCACTCTCCTCAACGATGGTGAGTGACTTCCGCAACCGCGCCGCCACGTTGGGCATCGCGCGCACAATCACCGGCCTCCCCTGCTGCTGCTGCTGATCCTCCGACGATGAAGATGAAGGGAAGATACACTCCGCGATCTCGTCAGGCGTCATCCCGGCCATGATGCTGATGACGAATTTGCCGGCCAGCGCGTCCTGCACCCCTGGTTCGCGCAGGATCTCCGCGGCCAGGAACGGCTTGCACGCGAGCAGGATGACGTCGGCGGTCTGCATGGCGCGCACGTTCTGCGCGTGGAGGACCTCGACGCGCGAGGCGTCGCTTTGGAATTGCGTGCGCAGCCGGTCGGCGGAGGTCGCCGTTTTGGTGTTGATGATGAAGTGGCTGAGTTTTGGGGGGGATGAGGCGGTCGCGCTGTTGTCTGCGCGGGTCGCGTCTAGAAGGCCGCTGAGGATGGCGGAGCCCATGTTTCCTGGGGATAATGTTGTTAGGAGAGAGAGAGGAGGGAGGGAGAGGGACTTACCGCATCCGATGAAGGCGAGGGTTTTCGATGCCATTGTTGCTTGTTTGCTTGGGGTTGGGGGGAGTTGGGGGTGAGTGAGTGAGTGGAGGGAGATAACAAACAAGTCGTGGTTTTTTATGGTGACGCATCCGAACATTCGGAGTCGCATTCCGAGATGAGATCACTTACGCCCTCGCCACCACAATCGATCAATAATATTTACAAATTCTATGCAGGCTGGGAGATGGTGGTACATCCTGGATAGACTGGATTTCATAGCGTCTATATTTTAAATACAACAGGTAACCAAAGTAACCATCGAGAAGGAATATATATATCTGCAAATCATCTACTCTACGGCGTATTCTTCAAGACAACAAATCGCATCATCAGTCGGCATTGGCCTCTACATACCCATGCTATATGCAACACCAGCGAAATTACATCTTCTATATATCATCGAGACACCACCAGGATGCTGCGACACTGCGGGAAGAAAGGTGTTTGTGCAGCCCTTCGCTCTCGTGCCCTAAGCTAGAGACGGTCACCAACACCAAAGAAGTGGCCCGGCTCATAGCCCCGTCCATCTATGGAATGCATGGCGAAACGCCCCATGATGGACGACAGCCAGACTCGACGGGGTGGGGGAGGGTATCAATTAATGTTTCATGCAGGAGTCAACCGCCTCCCAAGCATTCAGGATACTCTCGGACGCTTCGCATTGGGCATCCCAGCCATCCCACGGTTCCGCTTCCGCTCCATCGCCTCCATCTCCGCCTTCATAATCCTCTCCTGCTCACTCATCTTCTTCGGTTGTTCCATCACGGGGCCCTTCTTGCCCGCCAGCGGATTCTTCTTCACCGCAGACGCGAACACATTCTTCGGTTTGTTGCCGCCGAGGGAGAGCGACATTTTCGGCACCGACGGCGGGACAGTGGCAGGCGCAGGCGCAGGAGACTCAGTCGTAGTAGATGCCTCAGGGGTCGCAGACGCAGTGTGAGAACCATCCCCGTCCTTATTTTTATCCCCAGGCGAGGTGGCCTCGACCTTCGACTCCCCAGGTGTATTCGTCGTCGGCTTAGCCCCGAAACTCAACTTCACTTTTTCTCCCTCGTTGCGTTGCAGGTTCTTAGCCTCGGGGTTCACCTCCTCCGTCTCCTTGTCTTCCCGTCGCGCTCGCTCCACCTGTTCTTGGATCTGGCGTTGCTCACGCTCCTCGTCGCCGCGGTCCTGGCGCTCCTTTTTCATAATCGCCTCGCGCCGTTTCAACGTGTCGGGGCTTCGATCAACGTAGCTGATAAAAAGACCCTTGTCTGTTTCTTCGACCCGGCAGAGACTTTCGCGGCCCAGCTGGCCGACGAATTGTGAGAGTGAGTTCCATTTCGTTGCGTTCATGTGGATGTGCTATAGTTTGCAGATACTATAGTCAGCATTTTCAACTTCAATTTGTGTCTTCGATCCTAGCACCGAGAGTAAAGAAGCGCAGACGGTGAGCGAGAATAAATGATACTAACCTCTTTCTCTGCGATGACCTATATTTTCAACATTAGCTCTTATCCCGTGCACTATTATCAACCAGATTCAAACTCCTCACCTGTTGGTAAAATTGGTTTGCATTCACCTGTTTCTCCCCATGAGTCGTCTTCAACAGATCCAGGAAATTCTTGATGAACTCTTTGCTGAACTCCTCGATGTGTTTCTTCGGGTCCTCGCCGATGAGGAGCATTTGACGGACGTGGCTTTCGCTCTGCACATGGCTAATTATACCGTTAGAATACAATGTAGACTGTTTCATCGGGGTCCCGAGAGAAGAAGAAAGGAAGAAGAAAGGAAGAGGAAACAAGAGTAACTTTCTCACCATTTATATCCATTTTCGTCGCGCATCTGGCGCTCGCATGCTTGACAATACCATCGGAGTCGACCGAGGCCTTTCTGTAGGTGTGGTGTCAGTGAGGTCTTCCTCGTACCAGGTGCAGGGGCAACGTACAGCCTTCATCTTATTGCTAAGGGCCTTGGTGGTACCGGCGGCTGCGCGAGGCATCTTTGCGGTGGGAGAGAGATATGGGTTTGAATAGAATGAGAATCAATAGAAAAAGGGAATTCGCAGAGGTCGCAGGATGGTTTGCGATAGGAAGCGATAGAGGATAAGCTGTGGCGGGTGGCTGATGACTAAGTCACAACACACGTGATACACAGTCTCAACATTTCAACTTGACGATGATGGCTTCAAGTCACTACCTAACCTACGTACTAAGTTAACTACTAGATACCTTTCTTCAAAAATATCCACTTCGATCATATTGAACACTATCCCCCAAACTAAACCAGACTCCGCCTATCCTACCGCATCCTAAGACAGAATTGCTTTTTCTAGCAAGGACGCCTCCAAACCAAAGTAGTCATCGTAAAATGTAACAAGAAACATGAATTAATAGAGAGGGAAGGGGGAAAAGACGAAATGTATGGCTCCAAAAACAACAAGCATAGTTCGTAGATCACAAAAGAAAGCTACCGGGAGCAGATAGAAACCCTCCTCACATGCTGTATTCGTGGATCGCCGATGGTCCATTCTCGTTGTACTCAACCCGGCTCATAAAGCCCTTGCTGATACCCTGATCGAGAACAAAGACCACCTTGGATGCAACTTGCGCCCCGAGGAATACCGCTTCCTCCATGCCATGGCCGCCAGTGTGCGAGCCAGGCCCACCAGGCCCCCCAGCACCCGCCGGCCCATTGGCTCCACTGGCACCGGGCGCGTTGCTGCTGCTCTGCTCCTTCCACTCGGGGAAATACTCTGGAGGCTTCACCGTCTTGACCGTTGTGGGGGTCTGGGAGGAACGGTGGTGAGAGTGCGTCAGGGGATCCATCGATGGCATGGCAGCCGGGGTATTCGAGTGTGTTGCGGCAACAAGCAATGGGTTCACACCGTGACCGCCAGGGTGGTGCATCGGACCAGGCTGACCGCTTGGCGCAGGCGTATTCGTGCCACCGGTAGGGAGAGGTGTGGAGAAATTCGAGGGGAGTTCGGAAGTGAAGATGGTACCGGATGGTGATAGAACAAACTTTTGTGTGATAGTAGAGACCAGAGATTGGGTAAAGCCTGTACACAATTAGCGGATATCTTTATTGGATTATTAGTGTGTGTAAAAGTGATGTCAACAAACCTTTAATCTTGCTGCCATTGCCTACAACGATCAAGGAATCCCACAGCTCACTTCGCTTGGCTTCCGGCACCGCAAGAATTGTATGGTGGATCTGTGTCGCAATATCCTCTAGAATACCGCTGGATAAACGGTCACCCATTTTCTGTTTCAGGGTTGCAGTCAGGAAACGCTCGACACCGACTTCGATATCGCGCGTCTGGCGGATGAATCGATTGGGACCGTTGGTGGCGGCATCATTCTCTGGCTGCAGACGGACGTACTCCTCGAATTGGAATGTAGCCTTCTCCTTCTTGGAGTTGGGAAGACGGAGAGGTTTGGCCCCTTGATCCGCAGGGCCTTTTTTCGTCGACTTCTCCTTTTCCCGGTTCGCCAGGAACTCGCTGGTGTTGCCGCTCACGATGGCAGCAACATCCAACACCCCCTCGTCCTCATCCTCGCCATTCTCACCTGCAGTGCCATTCGTACCACGAGCAGCGGCATCGCCCTTGGAACCGTCTTCTGGCTCTCCAGTAGGTTTGCCTTCCGCATTATTAACGTTTGCGCCTTGTCGCGCGGTGGCGGCAGTCCCAGGAAGGGGGGTTCCTGGCGGTAACATCTCGGTAATGTTGCTTCTCTTCAGCTGCTCGCACATCTCCCATGTGAAGCCTTTCGGACCTAAAAGCTCGGACAGGCGCTGTGTCATGTAATCTCCTCCGCAGCCATCCAGCGCGATGCCGCGCCCGTGCTCATTCACAAGGAAATCCGTGACGGCAGTCACGTCGACCTTGTCCTTGCCGACGTCGATGACTGTGGCGGTGGAGGTACCGTATCCATAGCACACAGCCAGGGCGGAATCCATCATACAAAAGGCAGGGGTCTTGAATTTTTCGAAGACGAACTGGGTAATCGTTTCGCGATCGCGCGCGGACCACACGGGTTCGGAGATGAGCATAATAGGCGTGTGGAATGGCGGGCTCAGGGTGTTGTGGACGTGGGTAAGGAGGGCAAAGAAGCAGGGCCAGTCCAAAATGCGTCCGTTCACAATGGGGTGGATGGCACCTTCATCCGAGGTGATGTCCTCCTCGTAGAAGATCTCCTGTGTTACGGGGGCCGTGTCCGGTTTAGCCTCGCCATTAGCCTCCTGGCCCTCGGCGGACTCTGTCTTCGCGTCCTGCTCGGTGTTCTCTGGCTTTTCGGGGGCGGAGTCTGTCGCGGGGGTGGGCTCTGCTGGCGGCGGAGCGGGCTCTGCATCTTTCATCTCAACGTCGGGCTTTGACGCGTCGGGGCCGTTGGTGGACGACGTGACCTCCTGTCGCCGCTCGCGAATGCGATATGGTTCATATTCGCCTTTTTTCTCTGCGGGGAACATTCGCGTAGGGAAGCGAAAACGAGCAGGCGTGAACGACTCAGGGAGGCCGAGTTGCGCCAGGGTCACTTGCGAACCTGGCGCAATTATCTGTCGGACAACGAATTAGCATGAGAAACGGGGTTGGGGGAGGGAGAAAAATAGGAAAACTAGGGTGGTGATGAATTGAAGGAGGTTGACATACTAGAACGTGCTCATCTTTAAATGGAGGCATGCTGGATGTGATGAGAGACGAGGATGTTGGCCGATGAGTTTGGATTTCCTCGTGAAGACCACCAGGTTGCCGGCTGCCCGTTTTGGTTTAGCGCCTTTTATCTCATATCTATCATCCGCCATCAGGGTACTTCGATTTACATAGTCCATCAGGTACATTATTAGGTACATCCATATGCAATGATTCACGATTAAACGAAATCCCCCAAGGGAGACTATCACCTGTGGTATGTGTCTCATGCAACTATGGTAATAGATATACACCACTTGAAGGGGAAAAAAAAAAAAAAAAAGAATATCATCGTACACGCATTAATCAACTCCCAGTTCAAAAACCCCCCCCAAAACTCCAAGGTGAACATCCTGATTGCAAACTCCAGCACATTCTCTCTATGTCCAGCATGAGTCCAGTCGTATGCAAGTTGGTATTCACTCAGGACCCTGATGATATTTCTCTGTCGCCGATCGGAACAATTCCTGTTGTTGCCGCAGAAGTTCCTCCTCCGACAGTCCGCTCTGCTCCATCTTGCTCTGCTTCTTCTCCCGGGACTATCACGACATCATTAGCAACAATACGACCCCATCGCCGGTGTGATACGCATGCATACCTTTAATTGCTCTTTGTGTTCCTCCGCCACCGCAAGCACATCCGGGATGTAGTCGCTAAACCCAAGATCATTTAGAGCCCGCTCTACGTGCTCACATGCGATTGTCTTCTTCGCCTCCTTCTCACTGATTTCGTTGGCTTCGGAGGAGATTAAGGTGATAAATTCCACACAGCATTCCATAAGAAGGTCGCGCGCATCTTTGGAAAACGCCTGGCCGGACGATGGGGGCAGAATCTCGGTGATGATTTTTTGGACCGTCGCTGGTGTTATGTTAGCTATTGTCGGAGGGGTGCGCGACGCGTAAACAGGGTGGAAGATCCCAGAGACGTGGTATACTTACCCTTGGGAAGCGACAGGTCATCGTTGGCTGAGCGCGAGTTAGAACTGATTTGCATGATGCCTAGAATAGGAGCGAGACTTACAGCTGAACTCGCGGTCTGACATGGTGCGGGAGAGTGGAAGTGGGGAAAGGAAGACGGAGCCAGAAGATAAGTCCCTTTATGCTTGAGGGAAAGAAAAAAGAAAGAAAGATCAATGACGGGAATAAAGAGTTAATAGTCAGACTACTACGTAGTATGTTTCCGCATCCTAATAATACAGTGACTTTTCTGCCTCCTACTCCCGCCTTTTGCTTACTCCCGCGGCCGTGCCCTAGTTAGCTTAGTTACTTTTTCCGATGGTTATGTCATTCTCTCAAACTTCTCTATTTATAATATTCTGAGGCTATTCCTATAGCACTATATCTTTATATAGTACTCTGCAATTTCTATATCCTCTTACAATGTCTATGTGAGCAAACTCAAGTTATTTTCATCATCAGAGCAATACTGGATGCTTATGTCACATCGCGCGTCAGTGGTGTAACGGTTAGCATTAGGTAGGCTTAACTCCTCATCTTTTCTCCACTTGGCACATCCATCTAACAATTCCTTCAGCGCCTTCCATATGGATTGATAGCGCTAGACCGGGGTTCGACTCCCCGCTGACGCATAGCAATTATCTTTTTGCTCTTTTGCTTCTTTTTTTCAATGAACAAATAAACGTGCTTGAACCATGTGTCTTGTAACCCAGCAGGACTTGTCCATCCGCATGGATTAAATCCCACGCACGCCCTTGAATGAATTACTATAGCTTACTTCAAGATCACGAGCTGCCTGGCGATGATGGCCTTGCTCTTCTTTCACAGTACATGAATGTTGCCCGCTACCTGGTCCCTCTATTGACTCATGGAATGGCGACATCCATAGTGCTCTTGTGCCCTGATCTACATCTCTACATGTGTGACCTCTATATTCTACCAATCAAGCGTTCCCAGAATGTTCAGGCATCATCGACATGTACGAGAGGGTTGGGTCATCCCAGAACCACCTGAGAATTATAGTAGTCTTGGTGAAAAGAAAAAGAATATCAATAAAGATATAGAAAGTAAGACGCTATATATATACTATAAAGCTTAGATTTTTAAACAAGCACCTTGTTACTAGGCTGTCCTTCATCAAACAACAGTTCTAATCTTGAGGAATTCCGCCTGCCCGATAAATAGAGGGTCGGAAAATTGAGATATTTTCTTTCTTTAATAATTACTTATAACTCTCTCGAGCGCATGGTATGCAATTTTTGAAGGTGACCAACAGCCTTGTCTAGTTCAGTTTACCGATAATAAACTTCAGCTTTACTCTCAAAGAGAATATAGACAAAGTCACAAAATTAACAAGATATCTATAATATTTCGGGGCCAGGCTATGCTTCCCACTGATAGTACAGTTAACTCCGAGAAATATACAATTACCAAGTATATCTGCCGCAAATTCAAAGAAATATTCATTGGGCTGGCTAAAAATAAAAGTAAGAGGTAGTTATATGCAAAAATCTAGCTGTATCAGAGTAAAAAAAAATAATATTACCTAGAGCAAAAAATTCTGTCCTATATGTCTTTCTTTTTATCTTTCTTGCTCTTTGTGGATCTCTCTCTGCTGTCAGGGTTGAAAAAGTGTAAGACTTTAATATACACTGATCCAGAGTATAGTATGCTCCTAAATGAGTCAGAGTACGGAAATCAACAACAGCAATTCTTATTGGTCATGCATAGTTATTATGGAACATTCTAGAGAGTGGACTAGCCAAGACACATTTATTGATAATTTATAGAAAAATTAGATAAACAGGTGTTCCAAAATCTCTAATTTACGAAACTTGGCAGTCCTTCAGACCATGTAACAATGGTCTCAAATCATATAACTGGCATCAGTGGTGTAATGGTTAGCATTAGGTATTTAACTCTTCATATTGTCTCCACTTAACATCCATCTAATAATTCCTTCAGCGCCTTCCATATGGATTGTTAGCGCTAGACCGGGGTTCGATTCCCCGCTGATGCAGTACAATTATCTTTTTGCTCATTTTTTTCAATGAGCAAACACATAAACGTGCTTGAACTATGTGTCTTGTAACCCAGCAAACACTTTAAATTTACGCGTACGTGATATTATTATATAAGATATAAGGTTTAAATATTAGATTAATCTTTATACTCGCCTGATTTAAATTCGATAGAACATATATAAAATCAACTAAAGAAGAAATTATTAAAGCGTTATCCTAATAATCTCTTTTTACAGGGGAGATCCAAATTGGATTAAATCAGTTTTAGATATATAATTATTGAGGTGTAGGAGGTTATACCTCAAAAAAAAATTAATAGTTTAATTAACTCTGTGGCGAGACTTTTGAATTACTATGTAATAATATAGTCGGGCTACTACGTAGTATTTCCGCATCCTAATAATATGGTAACTTTTTTGCTTCCTACTTCCGTCTTTTATTTACTCCCGCGGTTGTATGCCATTCTCTTTAGGGCTGATCTTTGTAAAGTTTCCCCCATCAGAAAGACGACGGCCCTTATTCAAAGGGCAAGTCGTCCTGTTGTGGCCAGTCTCCCAACACTTCGAGCACCGTTTTGCGTTGCGAAATTCTTTCGCGGCTGGATCCGAGCAAGTTGAGACATTATGTCCTGGTTGCCGACAAATTGAGCAACAGCCTGGTAACCTGTGCTTTAAAACACGTACGGTCTTCTCCTTTGCGACAGCTTTTCTCCGATGATAGAAACGACCTTTCCATTTTGTCTTCATAAACTCGACTTTACCGGGGGCATTGCAGTTGGTGATCACATGAACACTTGATCCGCAGAACGCACAGTTTCGTGTCTTGGGGGGTTTTGTGGGTTTCAGCGTGTTTTGCTTTCGCTGCTGTCGTACTCTGTCGTTCCTTTTCCATCTTTGTGTAATTATAGAACTGAAACGCGGCCCTTCTCTCAAATATCTTAATTTCCTAAGTTGTTTTCTTGCTTGCGGGGTCATTGTAGCCATCTTCTTTAGCTGCTTCAGATAAGTTGCCTTGCGTCTTTCTGATGCTGAAAGTTGACTGGCCGTAGCTCCTGGCAAAGGAAATGTTAATGGCGAAAAACGACAACAACCTTTCCATGGTATATCTTCTGGATCCCATGGGCAAATGGGCAAAACTTCATATTCCTTCGCGAGCCCCTTCTTCCATATCACGCGAAGCCAGTGAGTGTAGATTACTTCTGCCAGAACGCATGTTTTTCTGTGATATGTGTACTCCTTTGACCAGGGAGAATGCCAAAACGCCACCTCGCAGACGATCACATACGTTCCTTTTCTTGGGTTTGAATCTTGGTTGAGAAGTCTGTGGTGGAAGGATCCCTTGTTCCTGTAGATATAGGATTAGGAGCTGTTGTTGATCTGAGAGGTGAGATTATGAAAACTTACGCTTCTCTTTTACTGTATCTCTTATTTCAGTGCTGGGTAATTCGATGCTTCAAGCCTCTATCACTTGTCGCTGAGCCAGCGTAAAGAAATTTATCCCCGTCGCGGTCAAGTTCCCTTATCGGGGACATGTAGACCCCCATATTTTCAGTATCATGGTATCCCAGCTGTTCAAGCTCTTCAAAGGTAGGAGGGAAGGGCCGACCGAGAAGGCATTTAAACTGATCCACTGTTATGTCTGATATATCATTTGCCCATTGCTCCGCAGACCTTTCGCTGATGATCTTAGGCCAATCATATCGAAAACTCGAGCGTGAAGCTTGTGCCATTGTGAGAGCTTCTTTCAGCCTGTGGCGATACTCCTTGAGCCAGCACATGGTTGATAGGTAGTTCTTCCCATCATGAGAGTTTGTTGTTGGTCTTTGATTCGTGTGAAGGATGTGGGAGTACGATGTAATTTTGCCTGGTGGGAGCTTATGATGACCTCTGAGGGGTTCGGTCAAGACAAATGTACAACTTTCGGGTTGCTTATTGAAGCTGGTAGCTTTCTCCCATGGGTAATCGATCTCTTGTTCAAATGTTGGACCATTCACAATATTTTCAATCTCCGCTTCCTCCTCCTCTGTAAGCGGGATGTCAATGTAGGTGGTCATTCTTCTAAAATTAGCGCTTGGTTAGATGATTGATGTTTATAACCCTCCCTGGCCCCTACCCACATACTGCTCACCTGATGATAATTGTAATAATTAGAACCAACAAAAACCGGGGAAGCTCGAGAAAATCTAGCGCGAATATGATGCCGGAGTTAGAAGAGAGTGGAGCCAAACACCATTTGAGAGACGGAGCAGATTTATAGAAGATCACCCATGGAGGAGGACTCGGGAATAGAGTGGATTTAGCAGCAAAGACATGCATAGCTTCTGTTGGCACTGTTTCAAGGAGGGAGTATTATGACTTATAAGTTTATGTTGAGCGTTGAACCTGACGAAATGATGCGTAAAACCGCGATGAAATCGATCAAATTGATGATTCTAATGATGATAAAGCTCTTCAAGATGATGATAGGAAGAAGAAGAAGAGAAATGAGAAGGAAGAGACTATCTGGCCACATTTTATATGTGTGAAAACAAAGAAACAAATTCATCAAAAACGCGTTTGTAGTAATTCGCCTGTTTGATCCTTTGAGCGATGTGGCGGCCTAAGGCAAATCAGGGCTTCAACAGTTTATATAGGTGCTGGTAGGTGTTGAAGGTAGAACCTGAAGAAATACTCAGATAAATAAGTTACCTTGTAAGACTTGTTTTTTACTTTATCTTTCTCTCTCTCTCTCTCTCTCTCTTACACATAGACTTGACTTTCTATTTTTTCTTTACCTAATATATTTATCAAACAACTCCTACAACACCTTCTATATCTTAAATTCTTAATGATAGCGCTAGACCGGGATTTGACTCCCCGCTGAGTCTGACACATAGCTATTATCTTTTTAGCCTTTGCTTATTTTTTACGTTTGTTAATAGATTCTAGAAAGTGTAGACAAATCAAGTGATATCTTCAAGGACCTGTGTCAAAACAACCTTCTACCTTGTATCAAATTTCCAGTTGTGATTGATGGGTTTCAATGAGAACTCGGATTAATATAACCCGCATCAGTGGTGTAATGGTTAGCATTAGGTGAGCAATCCTCAAATCCGATTCTTAATAATTCATTACTAATAAACAATTCAGCGCCTTCCATATGGATCGATAGCGCTAGACCGGGGTTCGATTCCCCGCTGATGCAGTGCAGTTTCTTTTTGCTATTATAAGATAATCAATCAATCACTCTTTCCGCAATATTTTTATGGTGTTTTTTTTATTTAGTATTTATTATTTATTATTCATCCATCATCAATGCCTCCTTCTAGACGATGATCTTGGGCTTTTTTCATATTTTTCTCCCTCTTTACTTCCCCGAATGCGGCCAAAATCAGAAAACTGGTAAGATAGCATTTATGCAAATAACAATTATAAATTTTTCTTGAAATCAATTCTTCGCAAAATCTCAATTAGGTAGGGGTCACCAAATCACTCTTTATAAAGAAGTCAGAGCCATAAAAGAAAGAGAAAACCAGCTGAGTACATCCCAAAGTTTTCATAAAGTAATAAAAAAAGAAAAAATCACTTAAAGATTGGGTAATAATAATGCTAATATAAAAATTATTATCGGAGCAGAACCACTCTTGTGGCAGAATCCCTCACCGCCATGACGACTACTTCTTCCGGATTTTTCGCAGCCTTTTTCTTCTTGTCTTCTTCTTCCTTCATCATCTTCGCTTTGGTTTTTTTCCCACATTGGAAAATCCAAACAAAAATCCTTTTATGTTTTGGGATTTCAGCATCAACACCAACTGATCCGTTGAACTAACATAATGGTATGTGCCTTTTCCCTCTTTATTCCTTTCCTGCAATTACCGTGATGAACATCGTTGTCGCCCCTATCAGACCATTCTATGGTGACGTACACTGTCCAAGCCAAACGGACTACTGATCTCAATTATCTCTCTTGCTTTATTTCACTCCCAATTTGTCTGTGCTTTACTGACTCGAGAAGATTTAGCAAACTTTTTTTTTTCTCTCACACCAGCCATGAATTGAATAGCAACCCAACCAGTAGCTAGCTCAAAAAGTATGCACATTCTTTCCATTCTTCCCACATACATAAAATGATGATCACCCTACATTCCATGCTAAGTATGAAGGTGCCCTGCACCTAATGCTTCTAAAATGTACCTGCTTTTCATCTTTCGACTGATTTTTATTCCCCTCATCATCAATTGATTATGCTTTCATTTCCAACAGTATATACTGACGAAGTGTCTATTAAAGTTATAGAAAAATTGTAGTTTTTAATCATCTACGCCTGGAACGCCTTCAGCGCATCATCATTCCACCTGAATACACCTATTAGCCTCCACAAAGATAGAAAGGAAGAAGGATGAAAAATGAAAAACTTACGAAAAAAATTTCCCACTGAGCTCACTCGGCGCATCCACCACCAGCTTCGCCATAACATGGCCCGGCTGCTCTGGTTTCAACAGCTTCCCCTCCTTATGCACCGTCGTAAACTTAGAATGCATCTGGGGCTCCAGTGTTGTCGCATGGTCCTCTCGTAGTTCGCGCTGCATTTCCGTATCAACCATGCCCGGCCGAATCGACACACTCGTCACGTCGGGCTCTTCCTCTCCCAGACTCAGCGCCAGATGGTTCATGGCAGCTTTGGTTGCGCCGTAGAGACCCCAACCTCGGTATGCGGAGACGGCAGCGCCCGACGAGGTGAAGATGATTTTTCCTTTCGATTCGCGCAGGGAGGGCATGGCGGCTCGGATCTATCATGGGGTTAGTTATATCGAATGATCAGTTCAACGATGCTCTCGTAAGGAAGGAGTATCTGTATCCATAGTCAATGAATGAAGGATGTTCTTTCTATACGCACAAATGCAACCAAGCTGATAAAGTTGACGTCGAAGCCCTGTTTCCACTGCTCCGGATCGGCCGCGGCGATCTTGCCGACCTGTCCCAGGATGCCATGGTTCAAGACCATCCCGTCGAGACGACCGAAGGTCTTGAGCGCCAGGTCAACAGCTTTCTGGGCAAGGGAGAAGTCGGCGAGATCACCGTTTAGAACGGCGACTTGCTGGCTGTATTGGTCTTTGAGCTGTTGGAGGGGTTCGACGCTGCGGGCGATCACGACGACATTGTGGGATTGAGGGGCAGTGAGGAGGTATTTGGCGATGGCGAGGCCGATGCCTGTGATGGATTAGGATTTGGTGGCATGGTGTCTGGATTAGAGTGTAGAGAGAAGATGTTACCTCGAGAGGCACCGGTGATGATGATTGTTTTGGCCATGTTTGTTATTTGCGATTCTGAGTTGGAGGAAGGAAAGAGGGTGGAAGTGATAAGAGATGGAGATGCTCATTTTGGGTTATTAAGCGGATGTAGGAATTTACTAGTTAAATTTCTCTATTCTATTCTATTTATTACATATATATGAATTTATGAATTGATTTCTTACAATTAATTTCATTTTTCATTATTAAAAATAAAGTAAAAAATTAAAAGAAAAGAACAAGAAAACTTAAATATGTTTTAATGATATATATATGACGGTATGGTAAGCACAATTAAGGCTTCAACAAACAGCCCAAAAAACTCTGCGTAATCCCCTCTCGGTCCTTCTCGCACCCCTTAACCAGAAGATCCTGTGCCAGCTGAAGTAACTCCCTCACCTGTTTTTCGGTCTGTTTCCCATCGCCATAAATCTTCCAGAGGAAGAAATACATCCCAGTGTGAACAACAACACGGAAAGCCAGGTCCTCTCTCAACGGGCCGTACCCTTGAACGAACCCTTGTAACATGGAACGGGCCACCTCAATGCCATGGAAATGGTGCTCCATATAGAGGCTGCCGATGAAAGTGGCGATATCTCTACTTTGGTTTCCCAAATGACATGCTTCCCAGTCCACAATCGCAAGGCTGATAGGTCGCTTGGCTCTCCCATGGGAGTTTTGCACCAAAACACTAAGAGTAACGCCAATCAGTACAACCATTCAATGGTAGAAGGGCTCGGAAACCACACACTTTCTGCTAGTGAAGTCCCCATGTACAACACCGACATCTTCTTTGTCAATCTCGAGGAGTCGGTCCCTGTAATATTCGACTACCCGCTTGTTCTCACATTCGCTCGATAGGTTGATACACATACGCCTCACCTGCTTCTCATATAACTCGCCGTTATTCCCAAGTACTGATGAAAAGCTGGGATCTGTGTGGCTTCGAGCCCATGAATGAAATGAAGCTATCCATGCACCCAAACTCTGACCAATTGATGCAGCAGTTGGCGCAGAAAGAAACTGCAAGCCACCATGAAGAGTCTTGCTCTCGGTGATATCTTCCATGATCTGGGTATTGCTTTGAGGGAAAAAGTGGTAGAGCCGCGGAATTCGGATTGAGAGGCTATCATAGATGACATTCTGTAGCCATATTTGATTGACGCGTCGGATTATACTCTGCTCAGCTTCCTAGAGAATGAACCCCTTGTTAGTTGCCATCTTTCATATTCGATTGTATACCCATTACACCCAAGCAGACGTACACATCGAATCGTGGAGGCAGAAAAGCCTCGCAGCTCTGTGCTGTACTCTTCTCCATGTTTCACGATCACACTCGTCGACCCATCTGAAAGGGGACAGAGAATGGTTCCCCGGTATGTAAAGTTGACGTAGCCTCCACTGAGTCGTTTGATAGTTGAGCATGCGTATCGAGTGCGAGACAGAGCTTCGATTATATCGGCTTCAATATTCGAGGGTGTCTTCGTCACTTGTATAGCCATCTTGTCTCCCAATGGACTGGAGATCAGTGGGCCATGGGACCAGACCAGTGTGGTTGTCTGGAAATATATATATTGCACTGAATATTCACCGCTACTTCTTCGACTTTTTGTGGAGCCGGGATATTCGTTCGTCGATCATGGGGCATATATGGATCATAAACCTTCCATATGATAGGTATAATGTGATATGATATCCAAGGAACTTGTTAGGTATATAACAAGGACGGGGTCCATCGACTTTCCTCCATCATCCATGCTGTCCGCAATTCTTCGAACTATCCAGGACTCGCCACATTCATCTTATATCACTCCTTTACGCCGCATAGACACAGACCCACGGCACCTAAAATGGGCTCCAACCTGCTCCCCGAACGAATTTACATCTTTACGTATCCCCGAACCGGATCCAATCTGCTCACCCAGCTCCTTGCCCTGGATGACCAACCAAATGTCGCCTCCAACGACGAGGGCACACGGTTCTTCCTGCCATGGCATATGCTCAAAACGAAATGGACGTCGGTCCAAGCCCTTTCAAACGGCCAGAGAACCGAGCATGAAAAATGCATCAAGGAGTGTTTCGGTGGTCTCCTTCAACATCTCGACAACGCTGAACGAGAAGGGAAAATAGTATGTTTCAAAGACCATGCACACTACGTGATAGAACCTGTTGCTGAATCACGGCTGCTCTGTGGCGAGAATGGTACTGCTACTGAGGCACCCTGGACTCTACGTGGGCCAAATCATCTCGAGCAGTCGACGGATGGTCACTCGGCCCTGAATGAAACCTTTTTCCCCGACGAGTTTCTGACGACGTGGAAGCCGGTTTTTCTTATCAAACATCCCGCGGCGGCATTTCCTTCATTTTATCGCGCATTAGCTGGAGGTGCCACATTTGATGAGCCGGATCAAGGCTGGAGATTCTATGAAAAGGCCATGACCCTCCGGTGGGTCTATAACCTATACCACTTCTACGTCCAGAACTCTCAAACCTCTGGGCAATTATCATCCGATAAACCAGGACCCATTGTACTCGAGGCAGATGATATTATAAAGCAGCCTGAAATCTTGGGGAAGTTTTGCCAGATCACCGGTCTTGATCATTCTAAGCTTCGCTTCAAATGGGAAAAGACACGCCCGGATGAATCAGCGAGAGTTCAGGCATTCCGGAATACTCTTTATGAATCTACCGGAATTGATCCATCCAGGGCTGTTGGTGATGTAGACCTGGGAAAAGAATCAGGCAAATGGCGGGAGGAGTTTGGAGTCGAAATTGGCGAGCGGATCGAGAGATATGTTCGGAAGGAGATGCCATACTATGAATTTCTCCGGTCCAAGAGACTTCAGCTTTAGTATAGATCTATTACCGAGAGAGGGACATAAATGATTCGATAGTATATTGACATTTGTCAATGAACCCTTGAAGGGCAAGCAGATCCGAGTCTATCTCAACTTCGGAACCGCATCCACTTTTTTCTTCTCCACACAGTATCATCAACCAGACAAATGGATTTTAACGTCTCCACCAGAATTTTTACTCGCGGGCATATATATCTGGCAGGGAACCCCAGAAACCACAATCAGATCATCAAACCCGTCTTCGATTCTTTCAAGTTGTGTAGATAAACTGTCCAAGGTCCAGCCTCATCTTTCCCACATATATCTCGGCTAGCCCTAATCGGATTCACAGACTGCACACACCCTCAATATGCCGACCGTCATCCTCGGAGGGGGCATTATAGGCGCCTCCATAGCCTACTATCTCTCCCAGAACCAACCAGAAGAGGATATTCACATCATTGAATCCTCTCCGCAACTCTTCAGTGCCGCGTCTGGTTACGCCGCCGGCTTCCTGGCCAAAGACTGGTTTGCACCGGCTCTCGCGCCACTGGGCGAATACTCATTCAACCTGCATGGCTCGCTCGCCGCCCAACAAAACGGCGCCGAGAAATGGGGTTACATGCCCGGCACCGCGCTGAATCTTGCCACCGAAGCGAGCAAGAAGACCGGCACCCGCGGCGACGACTGGCTGCGCGATGGCACCAGTCGAGCCGAAACGGCCGCCAGTGCCAGCCAGCCCGTCCTGGCAGACTCCCCGGGCTGGTTAACGAAGCAGCAGGGTGCAGAGGTGGAGCAGATCAGTGACCCCGATACAGTAGCCGTGGTGTAAGTGGGATTTCCTCACTCTTGATTGTATGTATTGCGTGGCACGAGTTTTACTTACTGGTTGCCAGCGATCCTATCAAACTATCGACCTTCCTTCTGGAAGAAGCCAAAGCACGCGGCACCAAACTGCACCGCCCAGCCAAGGCGACTGCGCTGGTGACAGACCGCGCCAGCAATACCCTCACCGCCATCAAGATCATGGACCTCACCACTAAGACTGAATTCACCCTCCCCTGCACGAACCTGATCGTGGCCGCCGGCCCGTGGACCCCAACCGTCTTCCACGACCTCTTCCCCTCGTCGCGTGTGTCTGTGCCCATGACTCCCCTGGCGGGATATTCGCTCGTCCTCCGCTCGCCGCGCCTCACTCTGGCAAACGAGCAAAACACATACAAGGGCCGTAGCCACGCGGTGTTCACCACACACCCTCCTGCCTGCGGGTATAGCCCAGAGATCTTCTCGCGCCAGGGCGCCGAGATCTATATCGCCGGGCTGAACCCGGATCTTCGACTCCCCGCCTGCGCAGAGGACACAGCCAAACTGTTCGATGCGGCTGAAATGGGCAAATTGAAGGAGGTGGCCGTGCGACTTTTGGGTCAACTGGCGCAGGGACAGACGGAGTCGACAGACGACGTGCCGAATGTTGACGATCTTGAGATTGTGCGCGAGGGGTTGTGTTTCCGGCCGGTGGCGGCGCGTGGTATTCCCGTCATCGCGCGGGTTGAGGATTCCCTCCTAGGGGGCGGGGTGAAGACTGCGTCGAAGGGAGGAGTCTTCATGGCGGCGGGGCATGGTCCGTGGGGGATTTCGCTGTCAGTGGGAACGGGCAAGGTCGTTGCGGATTTGGTCCGGGGGGTGCAGCCTGGGACGGATGTGAGTGGGTTGGGAGTGGATGTGTTGAATGAGTATAAGAGTAAACTTTAGGTAGATAGATGATCGAATAGACTATATATATATATATATATGTAAATCAATGCTGGTGCTGGTGCTTTGTCCTCCAATGCAATCTGGGGATAGGGCACGAAGCCCTAACTTCCTTGTCTTGGGGCTGATGGCCAGAAGACATTTCGGCCCTTCAGTTGCAACCGTAGCATCTCTATCTCCGACAAATATTTATAGCACTTGCGGCATGCCATTGGCCATCTCTCTTCAGCTCTTCATCGAAGCCCCTTGGCGGCGTGGTCCACCAGTTACCGTTGCGCCAAGGGCTGATCCTTTGCCTTTTCGCTCCGGAGATGGGGGCTAGTCAAATTTAAATACGAGGCTCGAAAGCATTCTGGACCAAGCCTTGCATGGGCTAGTCAGGGGCCGAACGGCATGGATGATTTATTTAAAATCCCCGAGTTTTCCTCAGAAGTGATGATTCAGTTGTTGTTTTTAGTCTACCCACCAAGTTAGATCTAGAGAGGATCCACACCCATACATAAAAAAAAAACTTCATCTATACGGAGTTCTCCCTTTTTAAATAAATCGATTTAATATATTATATTTCCAAGATGAAGTTCGTTGCCATCATCTCCGCCGCCTCCCTCCTCGGCTCTTCCTACGCCTGGAAATTCACCTGGCACGACGCCGACGGCACCCCAACCGTTGAGTCCGGCAAGGGCCCCCACGCTTGCATCACCATCAACAACGCCAAGGGCGGAGAATTCGAGATCGACGGCGAGGGCGAAAAGAACATCAACATGTTGCTGTTCACCAACCCTGACTGCGAAGGCGAGCCCAGCGGCATGGCGAGCGAGTACTACAAAAAGGACGCGTCGAGCGTCCTGCGTGGATTCAAGGTCGTGAGATTGGTCGGCGCTGGGGACTCGGGGACAGCAACCAAGACCGGAAGCGAAGAGTCTGCTACTGGCACTGCGGCTAAGCCGACTCACACTGCGCATGAGACGGCGAAGACTGCCTCGGCGACTGCTAGCGCCGAGAAGACGACCAGCGTCGCGGAGAAGTCCACGACTGCGGCGGCTGCTAGTACTTCGGCTGCTGCCACTGGTGCCGCCTCCGCGACTGAGTCGGCGGCCACTTCGTCGGCAGCGTCCGGGGCGAGCCCTTCGGAGACTGGGGCTGCAATCTCGCTGTCGGCTGGAAACACTGTGAAGACGGTGGTTGGAGTCGTTTTGGGGATGGCCATCTGGGCTTGAAAAGATTTGACCCGTGGTGAGGTTAATGGATGAGTTATGTGAGCGAGCGATATGTCAGTTGTTTTATGGAGCGCTCCCGTGGGACCGGACGTGGGTTTCTTCATCGTATTATCTATACCATAATTAATCGGACTTGTTTCCGCAGACTGCCTTTTGTCGTGCTCGCTGTTTTTATTCTCTGTGTGCCTGTGAGAAGATGCACACAGTACAATGATGTAGATCACTTCCCCATCACGATAAGTGAGGCTGAAGCAGACTCGGATCAACGTAATCTGTCAATCAGCCTTGCCTCGTTCTTCACAGTCTGACTACCCCAAGGATCTAGGGAGGCTCAAACGGAAAGTCATGGGAACGATTGAACCAAATGCGGGGGTTAGGCGTCGTCAGATGGCTGATGACCATGGAATCATCAGGGAGTAAAGTAGGAGATATAAGATATGAGATATGATAGAACCTGGACGACAAGATGGAGAAAATGGAATGATATGGATAGAATGACTAAGCGGGGAACCATGGTTGACACCCCAGGCACCACGGCACCAAGGCAGCCACTGAGTCAGCAGACGCCGCTGGAGCTCTCCAGAAACTTCAATGACAGCATTAACAATAATTATCAGTCATTACAAACACTCTCTCCGCGCTGATCGTCGTCGTTCCCCGTCGCCTCTTTCTCATTCGACCCCTCCGAGTAGATCTCTCCTAGATCAATTCTCTCGCACCCTCTCCCCTTTATCATCTCTCCGATCCGACCTCGGCGCAGCCTAATCCACCATGGCCAACTATCTCGCCTCCATCTTCGGCACAGAGCAGGACAAGGTCAATTGTTCCTTCTATTACAAGATCGGAGCCTGTCGACACGGCGACCGATGCTCCCGCAAGCATGTCAAGCCGTCCTACTCACAGACCGTCCTGATGCCCAACATGTACCAAAACCCAGCCTACGACCCCAAGAGCAAGATGAACCCCAGCCAGCTGCAGAACCACTTCGACGCCTTCTACGAGGACGTCTGGTGTGAGATGTGCCAGTATGGTGAACTCGAGGAGCTGGTGGTATGCGATAATAACAATGATCGTATGTATTTGACCTTTCTCTCTCTCTCCCTCTCTCGCTCCCTCTCTCAAAACAACTCCTCCCCCTCTTTTACCACAGTTCCGACCACAGATACTAACAAATGCTGTTTTTCTCCTTCTCTAGATCTGATTGGAAACGTCTACGCACGATTCAAATACGAAGAAGACGCGCAGACTGCATGCGACGCGCTCAATTCGCGCTGGTACGCCGCTCGTCCAATATACTGCGAACTTTCACCTGTGACGGATTTCCGAGAAGCCTGCTGTCGGCTGAATAGTGGCGAGGGATGTGTGCGCGGCGGGTTCTGTAATTTCATTCATCGGAAAGACCCCAGCAACGAGTTGGATCGTGAGTTGCGGCTCAGCACGAAGAAGTGGCTTAAGGAACGGGGTCGCGATGCCCGTAGTGTCAGTCGCAGTCCTAGCCCGGAGCCGACTCGGCGGAGATACTAGATATTGAGGCTGTAAGAGGGGGGTTTTTCTTTTTCTGTCTGTGTTTTACCTAGGTTCTCGTGCTATACCTATGCTGTGTACTCATCGTGGCGTTGGGGAGGGTGACCTCTGATCATTATTGAGTTTCTTTTTGTTCTTCTTTTTTTCTTTTTGTTATAGTTGTTATGATATCAAGCCTTGGTTGCGGTATTAATGACATGATTGCATTGCATTGTTCTCGACAGCAACTGGAAAACATAATATACGTAGTGTACTGTAGACAATGTCGATAGGACGTGGAGGGCTTGGCATTGACGCGTGACCGCGTACTGTATCTTCAATTCTTTGTCGCCCTCTCAGTCACCACCTCTCTCCTACACCAGCCTTCATCCTCAGTACACATCCAGGAATCATGGCCAATGATCTTGATGACGATGGCTACAACGACTCCAATCGTGCCTTTCTCCAGGCCTTCATGGCCCGCTCCACCATGACCTTCGAGGAAGCTCGTCCCGTTCTGGCCGCCATCTTCTCCGTCAGTGGTATGACATGCCATACAGCTCTTTTTATACCACGATAACTAAGTACTAATGCACACCCTGGTAGAGGGAAACGAAGTCTCGCCTGAAGATGTCTCTGAAGATGACCTATCGTCCTATATCGCCGCCGCCAACACCGCCATCTCCCCGTTCGACATGGAAATCCGAAGCACTCTGCGCCAGTCCCTGCCTGACCCCGACGCCTCTACAAACTTCGTGCCAGAGCGTGTATACGCACTCATCAACACAACTAGCGACGCGCTGACGCAGCTGGCAACAACCTATAGTGCCGACGAGATCGCCTTCGTCAAGCGCGTGCTGGATGCCATGTTCGAAATGAACAACACCCGTCGGTCTGAGGAGATGGTTGTGAGTGCCATCCAGGCGACGCAGTTGGCCCGGGTGTCAGCTGGTGATGGTGGTCATCACGAGTCGGGATCCGCAACGCAACAGACACAGGGTGGCGGCGCTAAGCAGTCGCTAAGCATGTCGCAGGCGGAAACCGTCATGAAACAGCTTGTGGAGGATGGGTGGCTGGAAAAGAGTCGCAAGGGGTACTTCAGCTTAAGTCCACGGGGACTGATGGAGTTGCGTGGGTGGTTGGTCGCGACGTATAACGATGAGAACGACGACGGGCGAAGGGTGAATAAGATCAAGTTTTGTGCTGCATGCAGGGATATCATTACTTCGGTGCGTGCTGCTAGATTTTCTGATCTACTGGTGACCTCATGCTAACCGGTGTAATACAGGGCCAACGGTGTGGAAATCGGGACTGCCAAGGTCGACTGCATGATCATTGCATTCGAAATTTCTTTCGGGTGCAGCAGGCCGAGAATTGCCCGTTCTGTAAGGAGGAATGGCCGGGAGACAAGTATGTTGGTGAGAGGGCAATTACTACTACAGACCGGCATCAACAGGGCAAGCGAAGGAGCACCAATACGCAGCGTTCGAGTGGTGTCGGGGCCAGTTCACAGTTACCGAGCCAGGTTGATGGCGAAAATGAGGATGACAACGAGGACGAGAACGAGAACGATGACGAGAACGAGGACAGCGATTGAAATCCGATGTTCGCATTGGTCTGACCTATTAAGTCATTACTTGTCGAGAATGGCAAACCGAAACACTGACAACGTGCGCTGCTCGCTGTTTCCTCCCAGATCTCGCCGACGAACGATGAATTATGGCGTCTTCTAAAAGGAAGGTGCTTAAACTCCATGGACAGGCCGAGTATCTAGCGAGGGCCCTCGCCCCCTAGACGGGGATTGAAAGAATGGAGGATTACCCTAGGGTGCCCCTTGAGAGTCGGCCAAAATGAGTCGAAACTTTAGCAGCTCTCTATTATTGAGCTGCTGGCTTACAGATAAGCAATCCCTACTGAAGCGGACTAATCAGCACGCATGTCGAAGATAGCTACGACGACGACTTCAACGATTGTTAGAATACCCATCATGGAAATGACTATTTATCTAATAATGCATCGTTTCTTCGTAAGGGCACATAAGAAATACAAGTCACTATAGCTACTGCGCTGGCACCGGCAAGTCGTTGTGGAAGACAACCTTGCGCTGCTGCTTCTCCATCGCTTCAATTGCATTCTTCTTTCGCAATTCGCGTGCTTCCGGCTCTGTCAATAACACAAAGTCATATGTAAGCAGTTTTGTTCCCAGCTCGACGGCATACTTGGCTGCCATCTTCGAGTCCTCGACAGTGGACAGGTCGACTATCAACGAGTCTTTAACCCCAAAAACGGGGTCTGATGCCTCATATGGATCCCCGCGAGGATATAATGCCCTACCATATGTTAGCCCTGAAGGTTTCCGACTCGCATTAATCGAGAGGAGGACCCTACGTGATCAATAAATCATAGCCTGGCTTGTCCATCATGAAATGCACATGCCCCGGACGATTAGGATGCCGTCCCAGTTTGGACAACATCTTCCCGACAGGGCCATCCATCGGAATAGGATACGGCACGGGCACAATCGCCCTCAAGAAGAACATCCCCTCGGAATCCGACTGCAATACTCCTCGTCCGTCGGGGCCAGCTCGGTTCGGATTCTGCACATCATAGAACCCCTTGGAATCGCCCTCCCACACATCCACCTTCACATCCGATACCGGGTTTCCCTGCGAATCTTTGATCGAACACACACACAGCAGACTCGTCGCATCGGGGTCGGAGTGCAGCACCGCGCCGTGATCCATTGTCTCCGCATCGTGCGTATGGAACGGCCCTAGCACTGTGCCCTCTGTCGCGGGTGGCATACGCGGGTGGTTGATCGAGTCTACCAACATGCTCAATCCCAAAGTGTCAGAAAGAAGGATCATCTCATGGCGGAGATCGTTGCTGATCTGCCCGACTTCGGTCAGAAACTGGACCCCGGCCTGCCATTCTTCCGTGGAGAGACGGGTCTCGCGGGCGAAGTCGTGGAGGTGCGTGACGATGCGCTCGAAGAGATACCGAAGCCGAGGATCAGAACATTGCGAGTTGACTATATGTACGTTCTCCGTGATGTTCTCGGTGGTGAGATCTTTCATCGGCGGAAGTGAATTGGTGGGCTCGCAGCGAGTCATTGTGATGTGATGGGATGGGATTGTGATTGCGGCTTCTGCTTTACTTTGCTGGGTAATGAATGGAATGTGATTTGAGAAATGTTTTCTTTACTAGCTTTTCTAGTCTTGTCATCGAGGATGGTCTGTTTTGTCTGTCAATGCGCCAAGTCGGTCATGACGATGCCCCATGTGGGTTCCGATCCAGATCCCACATGGAGAACTGGGGTGGGGAAGCTTCAATGAACAGACACCTCTGATGTTAATTTGGCCATTATGGACTATGGAGAGAGAATTACGTCTGTTAGGCCATTGGCCTGTTTGATGGGCGACCGAGGCGGTTCGGCACCGATGCCGCGCTTTGGTTTACGCAGCTCGGTTGGTTCTCAAGCTTCCGACACGATTGACAATCTATCACTGAACATGTGGATTCGGAGAGGTAAATCGGGCGCCAATCGACTCAAATACTTGTGGTGTCATCTTCACCCAATCAGTCCAGGCGATGAGCTGACATGCCGTCTGGTTTTTGTCTGGTTTTTCCCCGGACAAACCCCGGATGTTTCTGCTTCTGCTTCGGCTCTTTTGGGGTTACTTATCACCACGTGACATTCATGCCTGGGGCATGGTTATATAACAATCAACAAGATTCCCAATCGGGAGAAAAAGAGCATTGGGATTGGGTACTATCGGCACACGAAGGACATACCATCGCCTCAACCTCCATCTTCTTTGAACTGAGATCCGACAGGGTTGGTTGTCGTCCGTATGCCTAATCCTCTTTCCCCCTATGCATTGGACCGGAGGAATTTCTCGAAATTACGGTGCGAGAAGGTCTTGTTGCGCAATCGAGCCGGTGGAAGAGCGATCGGCATGCGTGATTTCTTGAGCGGATAAATCATCCCCTCGAGCTGAGCCTCGCCGGACGGACCCGCATGTTAATTTCTATCCACTCGTCTGATTGATTAACACCAGGCCGGGAGATATACTAAAGGGTACTTACTACACGTGTTGCAGTTGGGGGCCACAAGCTAGGAGGCTCAACAGTAGTCTAATCATCTCACTAAATCCGTCGCAAGAATGTCAATTGGATGGCACCCACCATATGGAGAATCTGTGCGAACTAAGAGCGATGATCGTTTATTTTGAGCAAAGTCAGGGATGAGATTTCTCAGCCTGAAATCTATCAGCCTCTTGCTAGCAGTCTGTCTTGCTCTCAGCCCTGTCTCTGTCTTGGCTTGTCGTTGGATTCTTCTCAGCCTCTTATATCTAGATCAGCAATCAACAGATCCATAATTTTCTTGCACCTGGGGTATAGCACACTGACCAACCTCGCACACAATGTTTTTTCGGAATTTCCTCCGATTCAGTCTCCTCGCCTCGAGCGCTGCATCAAATTTTTACTATCCAGATGGCCAGACAGTGGCACAAGATGATGTGCCGTGCTTCACCAGGGACGGAGGTTCGCCATGCTGTGATTATAATTCAATCCGCCTGACCAATGGCCTTTGTATGAATGTGGCACAGCCATTTGTACTGAGTCGCCAGAGTTGTACAAATAAGGAATGGGGTTCCGCGTCTGGATGCACCGATCTATGCAAAGATAGTAAATTCCGTCCTATCCTACCACTGACGATTATGCGACTGAACCAGAAATCCTAAAATCTCATATTTAGTACCGTCCGCCGCACATCGGGGCTGCTCCCTCCCTCTATACAGCTTCAAGGGCCCTGGTGAAGCCTATTACTGTGCTGACACAGTGACGGTCGATGATTCCGGCAACCTCAAGTGCGCAAGTGGCTCAGATGCGTTCGCGGTTGATGACGCCGATGTTATTATGAACAAAGGACTTCTCGCAAGTGCATCGTGTGCCCTTAATACTCTCTCCGCGATCGCCACAAATCCCGTTCCCACCAATACTTCAAGTTCCAACTGTACGGCTAGCTGGAGCCACGGCGATGCGGTTGCCATCGGTGCCGGTGTGGGTGTCCCTCTGGGTATTGTCGTTATTACCTCGTTGGCGTAGGCGATTATCGAGCGCAGAAAGCGTCTGGCTTTCCAAACAACACCCAAGTATCAAACTATGCCTGAGCTGTATCCGATGTACCAGCAACAAGCATATCCTATGGCGAGCCCTCCTATTGAGTTGACGAGTGAGAGGACCCCACAGGAATTGGATTCGTGGAAACGCTGAACTTTTGGAAGAATTGGCGGGTCTCGACTGACCAACGAAGTCATTATTATGAAATATGGAGGGAAAAATACTACTATCTAATGCAAGCTGCCCCGTTTCCCGGGCCCCTATCCTTGGTACATACTACATTCTTGATACTATACACGACTTTCATTATTATATCGCCCAGCAGATGCCTGGCCTCGGTGGCTACTAGGACCGACATTGCCCTGATCTGCATGGTTAGGGCGTGGGGGTCTGAGGGTACTTCTGCTTTATAACGAGCATTGACCATACATCTACTCCACGTCTCCCCGCATTTGATTCACCCATAACGATGGAGGGGCCTCGACAAAGTTCTGTTCAAGATGAGGGTGTTTCTTCACAAGGGGAGCACTGCAACACGACACATGGCGATGTTTTTAGAGACGATAAAGCTGCTCGCGCTCTGGAGCGACGCCTGGTCCGTAAGCTGGATCTGACTTTGATGCCGACAGTATGGCTGCTTTATATGTTGAAGAACCTGGACAAAGGCAATATATCGTGAGTTTCATGACACACCACCATTTACAAGGCAAGGTCAATAGACAAAACTGACTCTACCAATAGACAGGCCAAGCTCAGCACGTTCGAAAGTGACCTAGGATTACATGGAACGCAGTACAATACGGTCGTCTCGCTGGCGACTGTTGGGTACGCCACTTTCTCCCCCACGAATATATCATGTTTCGTGTCGCTGACGCTGACGCCAACGTCCCAGGTACATTCCCATGATGATCCCTAGCAATATGCTGTTGACTCGCCTTCGCCCATCTCTATACCTACCCTGTTTTGCCGTCCTTTGGTCAGTAGTGGCCACAGCCATGTCCGCCGCACAGACTTACCCCCAGGTCGCGGGCACGCGCTTTCTCCTCGGTCTATTTGAAGCACCCTTCTCGCCCGGGGCATTGTGGCTCATGTCCTGCTGGTACACCAAGAGTGAGATGGGGTTGCGCTGTGCCGTGATGCACCTGGGTTCCATCCTCTCTGGATCCTTTGCTGGCCTGATCGCTGCGGGCGTGTATTCCAAGCTCGAGGGACACAACAACATGGGGGGATGGCGCTGGCTGTTCATCATCGAGGGTCTTGTCAGCCTGGCCGCGGCTTTGATAGCATTTTTCCTTCTCCCCGATACCCCCGAGGCAATGTCAGGCGCGACCCGATGGCTCTTTGATGCCACCGAGCAACAGTTCGCCATCGAGCGCATGCGTCGTGACCAAGTCTCCAACCAGAAGACTAACCGGTCAGTATGGTATGGGCTCAAACTTGCGCTGCAGGACTACCGAGTTTGGATGCTAGTAAGACAGACGCATTGTTATCTCCCTCCCTAGGATTAAGAAATCTGGAAAACTGACTTGTGCGCGTCCAGGCCCTGATCGCTTGCACCCAGGGCTCCACAACCGGCTACTCCAGCTTCTACCCCGAGATGGTTGAAGGGATGCACATCGGCGGTACGGTGGTCACGCTGCTCTGTACCGTGCCGCCCAATATTGTCAGCGCGATCGTCTGCCTCGTGGTCGGCTGGTTGAGCGACCGGTTCCGCGACCGCAGCGCCCCCGTCGTCGGCTCCATGGTGGTGATGATAATTGGGATTGTGGTGGAGATGTGTACCAGCCGCTCGGGGGTCCGGTATTTCGCCTCGTTTCTGTATATTTCTGGCTCCGACGCGGCGTTCTCGATCCCACGAGCGTGGCTGGCCACTGCCGTTAGCCAGACGTCGGAGGAACGCTCTTGTGCGGCGGCCATTTTGGAAGTCATTACTGCGTTGAGTTATATATGGAGTGCCTATTTTTTCCGCTCGGAGGACGCGCCACGCTACAGGCCTGGGATGATTATTCTGATTGTGTTTGCCGGCGCGTGTCTGTTCAGCGCTCTGGCGATGCGGTGGATTCTCTGGAGGGATAATCGGAAGATGCTGGCGAAGTATCGGGGCTCGGATACAGTGCCCGTGTTGCATCCCTTGTAACTTCCATGAGGAGATTGATTGACGGCGGAGTCTGGATGCTCAAGGCCCTGGATAGTGTCAAAGGAAGAGTGTCCGCTTGGATACAAATTGGGACACATGTCCGATGTGCAGAGAAAGCATTGAACTTAGTGCATGCAGCCAACAGAAATACAGACTAGACTATAAATCTTGCTTGAAAACAACCAAAAGTAGTGAAATCGATTATTTTAAAACCAACCTTCTCTCTATGAAATCATACATCATACATACCTTGTCTCCATCCGCAGAAAAAGAAAAGAACAGAAGAGAAACAGGCACGACCAGAAAAACAAAAGCCGAAAATAGTCGTTTATAAAGTAGCACAAAACCTCGCCCAAATCTGATCCGCATTCTCATGCCGTCGAAAAAGATGTTGCCGCATATTATCCCTCCGGTTGAACATCCTATGACAACCCCTAGCTAGACAAGCAAAAGATTGAGGCGAGATATGGATAGTTTCCAGATGCCGCAGCAGGTCTGCTTTCCGGCGGAAAGCGCCGGTATAACAACAGCCTTCCCATCTACATACGAAACTGGAGGGCTCGGAAGCATCCCTAGAAGGAAGCGTGTTATTAAATGCATAGCGTGGTTGAGATGGGATTTATTACTTACATTGGGGACGGTTGGGGAGTCCATGCTAAGGATTGATCGTAGTCGTTGAGAAGATCCACATTTGATAGAAACTCGTAGTCAGAAGGGGTGTAAGACATCGCTGTTGGCCTGAGTGTATGCTATGATGTTAGAGTATTGACTATTTCCATCGCAAGGAAGTGGTTAGGATGAAACACGGACTCTTTTCAGCACTCACTGCTGACGACGAGATTATGCTGCTGGTTGGTGTCAACAGGACATATAAACTTCAGGTTTCTTCGCTGGAGGAGGGAGAGAGAGAGAGAGAGGGAGAGATAGAGGGCGCGCACGGCAGACTAAATATTCCTCGTGAGAAGTCCTTTGCTGTCTGCTTGTGTTTTTTTTTTTTTTTTTTTTTTTTAAAA